>JAOTRQ010000034.1:269592-281670 GCA_028565875.1 Hoplisoma paleatum
GTTTCTTTATTTTAGACCTACTGTCTCCATACGAGGACATTGTTTTTTCCAAAAACAGCTTCATGTACAAAGACAAATTTAATTGTTATGCTTGTTAGGTCCTATTAATCCCAAATAGCTAGATGAAATAAAAAACTCACATCAGGGAAGTCTGGGTCTCAGGAGATTAAACATAAAGTAATTTTATATCCAAATACCAATTTTATTAAGTATTTATTAACCTGTCCTGTCATTACATAGATTCGTGTTAAATGTTTGTTTACTATAATCAAATATTGACGCATTTAATCATTCAGTTTATTCTCATGGATATGTTCTACTTTATCATATCAAGAAAAATATGCTGAATATTTTATTCTCAAATTGTATGTGAATAATAATAATATAAACACTTTAAATGCGAAAGTGCTTGGGCAGTCACACCACCTACCATTTTTGTAGACAACAATAATTTGATACATAAAATGTATTTGGTATTTTGTTAGTGTGTAGAATTGTTGGCGTACCTACCTTTTCTGACAAAACCAAGCAAATGCAGTTGAAGTAGCATAAAAGGACAAAAACGACCACTTTCTTAATCAAGTCCATTCTTCAGGAGACCCAGATCTAGGCTGAATAACAGACCTTTCTGGGCTGATAAAGAACGAAAAACATGTAATGCTATATTATTTTATAAAAGCATTAATATATGCACATACTTACTGTGGCCTGGTTTTTGCACTACGTACCAACCCTGAATGACCAAATTTGTTAACAGCATGTATTGATCGTGTGGTGTTTGTTTAAATGAAACTGGCTGATCATTTCAGTCTGTAGGTATAAGTCTTTGGTTAAATAACCCGAGTAAATCATGACTATATATTTGCAAATATGTTATATCTATAACCTATGTATCAAGTACATATGAATATGTTATCTGTCATTTTTAATGATATTTAAATGAGAAATAAAATAAAACAAATCCTTTTTTATGATAAATGTACAGCTGATACTGATGGAATAACAATGGTGGAGATGCTTTTATTTGGATAACCTCTATAAACTCTCATTTTGAAGTTCTAACAAAATTTGGTTGATATGTACATATGCTTGGGATAACTGTCAAGGTGAAATGCCTGGATTGTAGCGCAGGGGATAAAGGATCTCTGGAGGGACGAATCATGCTTCTCCATCTAGCAATCGAATGGGCGAGTCTGAGTATGGCACTTGCCAGAATGATACCTGTCTGGTTACATTGTGCCAATTGAAAAGTTGTGCTTATGGGTGTGGGGTTGTATTTCATCTTAATGCCTAAAAACTTTTATGCCTGAGCATACCAAGACATTTGGACAAATTTTTGCTTTAAACCTTGTGGGAATTTTTTTAGGAATGACCCCATTCCAATTCCTACATGGCTACACCAGAGAGCACCTAACATCAACAGAACACTTTTAGGATGAATTAGTGCAGCTGTGTACCAGCCACCCAACACCAGTCTTTAATTACTTAAATAAACATAGTTAAAGACTCACTTAACCACACTTATAAAGTTTTTCAAAAGCCTCTCCAGAAGAATTGACGCTGTTAAAGCAAGAGTCAGCTGACATCACATTTTACTTTATATATGAACAATGAGAAATCAAGTTCATATTCAAGTGAAGGCAGACATGCAAATACTTATGGCAACTTTTCTGTTTGCAGGATTGATGACCTTTGAGAGTTTGTTGACCGATGCTTGTTTGTCTGTTCCAAGCTCAGATGGGTAACGTGGGTTGTGCAGTAGCTGTCCTTACTCTGTTAAACAACTGATATTAGATGGCCTGGCACATAATAAACTCTAAAAGATTTTGACATTTGTCACACAAAACAGTTTCTATGTTGCAAATGTAGTAAGATGATGAATAAAATGCTAAATAAATAAATCTAAAAGTAGTTATTTCAGAATTATAACATTCATATTAAAAATAATAAAAGTTATAAGGTGCTTATTAATATTATTGCTAGTTGCTTAGTGGATAGTAATTACATTGCATTTTAGCCGACGCTTTTATCCAAGGCGACTTACAATGAGCAGACAGGGTTAAGGATCTTGCTCAAGGACCCAGCAGAGTAGCGGAGTGTAGCAGAGCCTGGATTTGAACCCCTAACCTTTGGGTTCCCAGCCCAACGCTCTACCCACTAAGCTACACTGTCCCTAGTAATGTCACTTCAAAGCAAGAAGATCTTAGATTCTTATATGAAGTTCCATGCTCGCCTTCCACCAACTAAAAACCCTTAAGCTGTGTGTTTTTAACCAACCTAAATACTGCTCCATCACCACACTTCACCTACCTCTTGTAGCCATCGTAGCTGCACTCATTTCAAAACACCAATCCTTACCTACCACGTCTGGCCCCAAGACCTCAGAGGTCTAATCAAAGATCTTAATATCATACAACCTCTGAGCCAGTCTTCCATAACTTGATCCTTCACCATACAAGTATTGCGGCTGGTCTATGTACTGCCGCCAACAGATAGAAGAAACATCCTTCGTCTGTCAACTAGTGAGTTATACTTACTTTCTCACTTATTAATGCACGAGTCATTATATCAGCACAGTGGCTAAGTGGTTAGCACTGTCGCCACACAGCAAGAAGTCCTGGGTTCGATCAGATCTTCGAATAGAAATGTGTAAGCATAGACAAAACATTTGTTAAAGCTAATGAATTAGCTTTTGGTGTTATGAATTATGCATTGGCGTTATAGAAGTGATTCACAAGTCTTTGGTAAATCATCAGATTCATTTTTTATTGTATGGTTGTAGCGTTGACAGAGGAAAAACTGAAGAAGTCGAGTAAAGAACTAGGTGTATATTACAATCTTGATTTGGCAACATATCTTTGTATGAAATGATCACAGAATCAACAAGAAAACCAAACTTGCTAAATATGTACAGCTCTAAAACAATGTCCACTGTAAATGTACGTTTTTACAATGCAAGACAAAGCTGTTACATACCTAGCACAGTTAACACATTGTTGCCAATATGGACAAACAACTTCTTCTTCGGTGGTCTCTTCAGATGTCTGGATCTTGTATGCGTTGCAGTGATTAGTTTGAAAGAAACAATTCTGGACTCTCGGAATGTGTATTCAGACACATCGAGTCATTTTTTCACCCATATGCAACATGATGCTCTAATCATAATTTGGAATGTTTATGGGCAGAGTGATAAGTTTTGGGCAGACATGGTACATGTACATAAAATAATAATAAAAATCATGTTTTCAAGTGCAAAAATCAAGTGCAAGTGCATTCTGATAGGGTATGGTAGTAATAACTTTAAAAAGAACAGGACCAAAATGGAAATTTTTGGATGTTTTGTGAAACTGCAAATAATACATAAATTAATTGACAACTTTTTGTGAAGATTTTGCCTCTCCAGATGTGGTGAATGATTACTTATTTTTAGTGAATTCAATATAGATGTTGTTTTAAATTGTAGGTCCATGTTACCTGTGAGAGGTGTTAGGTAGATTATTTAGGAAATGTAAAAGTGTTCTCATACACTCTAAAGTCTCAAGGGATACTGCACTCATTTGGTTTGTCTTTTCACACACACACACACACACACACACACACACGCACGCACGCACGCACACACACACACACACACACACACACGCACATTAAAAATCTGCTTTACTACTCATCTTGTTTTTACCTTCTAAATATTAACAGTGCTTGCGGCTTCATTGCACAGTTTAAACATATTTTTTAAGGGTTAGGGGAGGTAAAAGGCTTGAGGAATAGGGTCTGAATTTTTGGAGATGGACAACATATACATTGATTGAGACGAAGTAATAAAGTATGTTGGGCTGCTCCTTTTGGTTTTAAGGTTAAAACAGAAGACAAAGTTAAATGTGCAGGCTAACAGTAAATAGTAATTCAAGTTACCAGCAGTAAAAAAATAGGAGAACCACATGACAACAAAAGTGATTATGAATGACAATATCAGCGAATAATGCTGTGTTTACAAGAAATTCTTAGCATCTTTCAAAAAACATTAATGGGTGAAGTAGGCATGATTGACAAATGACAAATTACACAATATTTAACATATCACCAGTGTTTTGGTGTAGTAGTAGGGAAACGGTCACATTAACCAATAATAAATAAGCCTAGACCATGTTCACCAAATTGGACAGTAATATACAACAAACCCCAAATCAGAAAAATGTCGGGACAGGCACAATGCTAATAAAATGCAAATGCAGTGTTCTATAAATTTGCTGCATGTTTGTCTGCTAAACTTGATAGACCTTTAGCACACTAAAAAATTTGTCTCATTAAAATTTAGAGCTAGTAATAAAACCAAATAATTCTAGTGATGTCATTAGGTGTTTGCCATTTTCGAAATTTTAAATAATTTTGCACAGTTGAATTGATCCTCAGCATTTAACCCAATCAGTGCAGTGAAACACATTTTCACAGATTAGTGAACACACACTAAGGGGCAGTGAGCACATGTGCTTCTGATAACAAGCCAATTTCTCTAACCACCAGGCTAATGGCTGCACCTCTGTTTTGTACCAATGGGTTGGTACCCCAGCAGCAACCAATAACCGGCTTTAGATTGGCAAAGATGGGCATTGGCTCTTCAGTTTGTCAACAAATGTGTGTGAAAAATATTGCCTATTTAAAAACACCGTACCTCAACAACGATATATTTAGTTTTTATTGTAGAAAAGATTGTAAGAATTTGTATATTTCTCTTTACAGTGGACGATTTTAAATCATTTGAAGAATCTATAATTTGAAGTAAATATAAGAAACCAACAATTTCTGGTTTATTATATTAAGTTCATTGTAAATAAGCATTTTAGTTGACTGCCATAATTAATGTATCCTTAGTTTTTTCACCTTATTCTTGTATCTTTGATAATAATTATGGTTATTAAGGGATTGTCTGATGTGTGATTATTTTTGTAATACTATAGCCTAAATTAGGAAACATAATTCTACAAAGGATAATAAGTATCAACTGTTAACACAACGTTTGGATTAAAATCAATTCTATTTTTGACAATTGTAAACAGTCTAAGAAGCAAGTGTTGATCATGCGTTATGGTTATATTGAATCCATGTTCCTAGATATGTATCTAAGACTACTGTATATATGTAAATACCTCAAAGCGGTTTATTATTACATGTTATATTTCAAGTTAAAAAACAAACATTTATCATACTGTGTAAATAAAATTACATTCATGTTTAACTGTACTTGAAAGACTTCAAGCACAAATCTTGTCTCTCTGTCAAAAAAGAAAATAGGTCAAATAATATTGTTTAAAAAAAGACGGGAACGTCCTAAGGAGTGTTAGAAAGCATTTTTCCCAAGCATTACGTTAGGAGTAGCTGACGTCAACTTGTGTGCTGCTGCAAAGGCTGTTGGCTAGTTAACATAACTCTTGGCCTTGCTCATAAAAGACTTCAAATCAAGTCCTCCTAACATTACTTTTCACCTGTGGTTCTACGTGCACTCGTTTTCTGTGCCTTTGATTGGCAATGTCTGACTCATAGCATCAGACTTTTCATTTTTCATTTGCTTTGGCCAGTCACATACATGGGGTGCCTTCGGTGGACACCAGGGGGCACTAGGTAGGAAAAGGCCACTAAATGTGTTTTCTTTACTAGAAATGATAATAAGATAATCAACACTTATTGGAAGTACACAGACATTTAAAAAGATTTTTGTGTCCAGTTGAGAATCCGAACAGTTATACCAACAACATCTATAAACTAAACTATGAAACATATTATTTGTATACAACATGTAGAGTCCATCCTTAGTTAAGACACCAAGCAACTAAAATGCTAGTTAGTAAAAGATTACATGTACAACCTTTATCCAATCTGACATAGGCACTCTATGAAGCTGCTCGATTAAGCTATGACTGACAAAGGATAAATCTTATCTAAGTATTCTACTTGCTGAACTACAAAAGTTGTAAGAACCTGTTTAGGAATGAAATATTTGACATTAAAATGTAATCAAGGTTGATATACCAAAATGGTTTCTGGCTACAACACTGCATGCATATGTTGCCATCAAGACACCCATACACACACAGTTAACGGTCACATCAAAGCCAGTACTAAAAATACACAGAACCTAAACATACAATGCAGTTAAAGGGAATCTACCCCAAGCTACATGCATGATGAAACACATACAGACATTCATGAAACTGATTAAAGAATAATGTTTTCCTTCACTTAGTTCAGTGAAATTTTCAAGGTACATCCTTCTACTTACAGTTTCATTTTATCAGTGCTATTACCATTATTTTGATTGTTTCTAGTGAAAAACACAATTTCTGCCCCTACCCAAGACCCCCGTCTCAAACTGCATTCTATTATTCAATTACTTAAAGGAGTGGTGTGTTAGAGGTGTAATATGAAGGGGAAGCAATTGGACCACTAAATCCCAACCCTCCTTCTACTTCACTATTTATTTCCTATATCTGACTATTTTATGCTACTACAAAAGAGACAAATCATTGGTGCAAATACTAGTTAACAAATGGTCCATCCAAGGTATGGTCCGCTTTTGAGCCAAACAGTATTCCTTCAACCATGCTGCATTGATTCATGGATTGTCATCATCTCGCTTTGTGTTACTGATGTTATTATATAAGCTGGGATTCAAAACTAATGGCTGAGGCATTGTCCCTGTAAAAGGGGCACCTACTGCAGCATAATTGTAAAGAGTGGGTAAAAAGGACAACGGCTCTACTTTATCGCCAGTTCCGACCATGTTGAGAGCCATTGGCAAGGCTGCAAGATTATATGGGTATGGAAGTAACTGTGGTCCATAAAGTAGGTGATAGGGATCAGGGTAAAAGGGCAGTTTTGTTGAGTCATTATGAGGTACCATCTTTCCCAGCGCTCCAAAAGACAGATGTGTTGGGGGGTAAGACATAAGAATCTGGTCCTCCTGATTTTTACCAGAACAATACCCCCCGGGTATAATTAAGGGAAGTGCAAAGTCTTGAATTGGATAGCCAGATTCTCGAAGGAGGTTTCTTGCTATCGAAGAGGTGTTATCCTTTGACCCGGATTTTGAACGGGACACTTGTGGTTGCATTGCAGCTTGAAAAGAGGAAAGCCCGCTTCCATGATCTGAACTTGTTGAAGATATCTGTTTCTCGGCATAGTGCAGAACTTGGTGTGCTTGGTCTGGCTGTGAATGTGGTCGTAACTGTAGGTTTAAAGGGCCTGGAGAGTGGCAAGGGGACAGTAACTGTAATTGCTTTGTAACGGGGGCTTTCTGGGCGGTTTGAATGACAGAGCATGTGGGAGAGGGTACAGGACTCAGTGGCTCCTGTTTGGGTACTATGTGCACAACATCATCCATGGTCCGATTCCTAATGGTTGTGTATTGGTACGAAGTTTGCTGAGAAAGGTCCCTTTCCCTTGCTAGGACAGATTGCATGGACAAGTCCTCTGCTTGGATGCTGCGAGCAGGTCGAACAACTCTAAGATCTTGAGCCTCCTGTAAATTATTTAAAGGACTGCTTGTAGTAATGTAGTTATGTCTTTGAAGGTTTCTCTCTACCTCTGAATTTGAAACACTTTCCGTGATCATTGGTAATGACATGGGTAGAGATAGATTTGCAGCTGCAGCTGCTTCATCCATCAATGGATTTTGCACCTGGCAGAATTGACCTCCTCTGTCAGTGCGTGTAAAACTTCCTGTTCTTTGTTCCTGAGTATCTAGACTCCGTTTTTCAGGGGTCCGGAAATCCAAGCATTCACCTACATTCATGACCAGCACAGAGGGCAAATTAGGGGATATGCCCATGGATCGTTCCTGTCTTGGGCTGGGATTTACTACAGAGGATGCCACAGGTAACTGTGAACTTTGGATTCTGTCTGTAGTTGTTAATTTTGTACTTGAGCTACTAACACTTGTTTCTTGTTCTTCTGTCATTTTACCTGCCTGTTTCTCTGTGTGCAGGAAATCTGTCTTGGAATAGTTTATTACAGAGGTGGGTTGTGCATGTCTGCCTCCTGCAATGCCTGAATCTTCTTTTTGTCTTTCAACATCTGGTACCAAAAAATTATGACTTTGGATGTCGGGCATTTGCTGGATGTTTCCTGAAGACTCGTGTCGTTTTAGGTGGCAGTTCAACGCAGCAACCGTTTTACATACTTTGTCACATTGTGAGCAGGTATATCTTGCCAAAGGTCTCCTTCCCAATCGAGAAGGACTACTCTTCTCTGAGAGCCCAGTGTTTAATACATTGCCTGTGTCTTTGAGTTCAACTGCTTGGATTTCTTTGCTTGATGAATTACATGGAGCAGATGTTAAGGGTGATTTGGTTTTTGGGTGGCTAGTTTTCTGATGTTCCTCTAACTTGGTCTGAGAGGGAAAGGGAGCTCTGCAAAGAAGGCACACAAACTCAAATAGATGTGTTAGTTCATGCTTGTCTCGCTTTCTAGAGCTGGAGAACCAGCGACCACAAGACCCACAATGAGATGGTTGATCCCCCGACCAATGATGCTTTATGGGAGAGAAAACTGTATGTTGGGTGTTCAAAATTGACTGGGATGAAGATGTAGAAAAAGAAGTATCAAGCTTTTTAGAAGATAGATTCTCTTCCTCTTTCTGTTCAGTTATTGAATTAGCAGAATGTGATTTGATGTGGTCAATGATCTCTGTTTGTTGAACATTTTTTTGCTTCTCGACTTGAACTTTTTCCCCCTTTTCTTCTAAATTATCACAGTCCTTCTCTAAATGATTCATAAGTCTTTCTCTTCTTTTTATTAGTTGACGAGATTGTTTGTAATGCATCTTCTGTTGCCAACTTTTAATTTTCTGCATATGCAAGACCTTTTTCTTGGGCTTGTAAGAATAGTAGGGTCTCCAGAGTTTATCTTCTCCATCATGATCGTTTCTCTCCTCTCTGACTTCCTGCCGGAAGAAGTACTTTCTTACTTTTCCAGGGAGTTTTGGCTTCTTCCATTTGGGCTCTCCCTCACTACCTTCCTGTTTGCCACTGTAATGTTTTTGCCGTTTGTGGTGGTGGTGATGGTTGTGTCGCTGCTCTCTCTGGTCTCCATGTGAGATATTATTATTTTTGTCCTTAGTTAAGGACAAACATTTGTCTCTCATGAGATCTGTCTCAGAGATACTCCTCTTCACAATTGCTTCCTCTCCTATACGCACAGTGATCTGACAAAGAGGCCCACTCCCTTTGACCTCCGAACTCAAAGATATTGGAACTATATCACTAGATTCACTCTTTGTATACGATTTATGTGCCTTGTAAAGTTTCTTTGTTATCTGTTGGGTCTCTGAGGCTTCGGTACTTGAGCTGGATGCATCCCACCTACCATGTTCAAGTGAGTGTTCTTTTTGACTAGGCTTTTTATGTGGCTTGTGCACAGACTTATCTATTGCCTGGCTGGTTTCAGGTGGATTATTTGCGTTCTCAGTGTGTATTTTATTTTTCTGAACAATAACAGAAGATGGCTGTGCTGTGCTATGCACAATGACTGAGGGTTTGCTGTGCCCAAATGTAATGACAGAAGAAACAGCTGCTTTAGAGTCCTTAACAGTTTTGGCTTTGCCGCTGATGTTTGCCAAAAGATCTGACCTTTCCCTTTTAGTGACTTTTTCAAATGTGTTTGTCTGAGATGTAACAGGCTTTTTGCACTGTGCTGTGTCCACATCACAAAAGAAATGGTCAGGGTCAGGTTTGATTCCTTGGGAATTGATATCTTTAAGAAAAGACTCAAGTTTATTAGAGTCCAAATTTGGAGGGAGACTGCAGCTCAGAGGCAAGGAATGATTGCCTGATTGGTCAGGTTTGAGTTCACCTGCTAAGGCTTGGTTATATGTTTTATAAGATCGTTTTTGAGAGCGCATGGGTAGTAGATGGTAAAGTTTAAGAGCGTTCACCTTCTGTTTATAGCCTCCATTGGCTGTCTTTTCACTTGATATAAGGCCAGGACTAATGCCATGGGATGCCTTTTGGTGAGTTTTGAGGTTGTAATAGGTAGGGAATGCCTCCCAGCAAAATATACACTGATATCGCCTTTCACCCGTGTGCCACACCTCGTGTTTGGTGCGGTATTCTGCAAGAGCAAAAACTTTGTCACAATAGTGGCAGGGGTACTTCCGACGCCATGAGTGAACATTAGAATGCCGTTTCAGGCTCGACAAAGTCATATAGGAGCGTTCACACACTGAGCAAAAATAAATAATATGTCCATCAATGACTTTTACAAAGTGATCTTCATCCCTGAGGTCATCGCTGTGAGATAGTGTCCTTACATGATGTCCATTGCTACCTTTAACCCTTTTTGTTGGCCTGCCTGGTCCATTCTCCCGCCCATTTTGCTCTGGGTCTGTTGTGTTGCTCATGTCTTTCAACTCCCCCTCCTCCAAAGGTTCGTCTTTGGGTTGGATTGGGAGAGCTGGCAGCGCATGCCGGCAGGTGGCCTCATGGGACTGTAGTCTTTTATTATGGATGAAGGTTTTGCCACAGTGGCGGCAGCTGAGAAGTCGTCCCCCACGATGTAGGCGCATGTGCACTGTGAGGGATGAAGCGGTGCTGAACAGACGGTGACACACCCCACACAACAGCTCCGGTTTTGGTTCTGCCTGATAGGTGTCATTGATGGATGGAGGAGTAAGATTCAAGGGAGAGACAGAAGATGGTGAAAGAGGAGGAGGGCTTGATGAAGATGAGGGTGGGTTAATACTGGGAAGAGGTAGGCTTAATTCGACATGTAGGCTGTTTCCTTTCTGGTTTTTTCCATTTACATTTTCCATGTCTTTTATCACCTGACCTTGATAAGCTTTTGCACTTAAATTAAATAATATATGTGCAGTCTCAGATGTTGAGTGTTCTGGGTACTCTTCAGGACGACCAGCTCCAGATGTCTCTCTCGAGTAGTTTATTCTCCCCGATGTATGCACAGCAGCTGTTGGAAAATGGGAACTACTACCGGCTACAGAAAAAGACACAGTGGGTTTGCAGCTCTTGTTTAGAGGTGCAGGCAAATCTGTGGACCGAGTGGAAGAGGGAGGACCAGAAATGTAGTCTGATTTTATTCCTTTGGACAAATGTTCGACTCTGAGGATTTCCTTCTTCCACGCCGAGCGATTTGAAGAATCTTTGTCAAATGCTGTAGATGAGGAAGGAGGTTGAATTAAAGGGCAGTGCTTTTGTTCAGAAAATCCAGCTGGTCCAGCACTCATAGGAAAACTAAGAGATATTTTTGTTGTTTTGGTTTTATCCATGTCATCTGTGTCCTCCCCCATCCTGTCTCTTCTTATGTGTTTATTTCTGTATTTCATCTGAGGGTTCTCCTGAATGTTTGAACACTTGTTAAGATTATGGTCCTCCTTTAAGTGCAAAAAGATGCTCTTCAACAGTTTTAGAATTACAGAAAAAAGAGAGAAAAACTTCAGAATGTTGTCCGACACAGAGATGGAAGATTTGCAGGCCTGCGCGCAGGAAAGGAAGTGAGTTCAGTGGTGAAGTCCTCGATGTGGGAAAGCGCACAGTGATGATTTGGAGATAAATGTGGACTTGACTTTTCTTGCTGAGTGGAGTAGATCCAGCCAAGCACTGTTTGTTTAACTCCAGTGGTGCCAAACTGGTGTAGATGGGGTCTCTGTCGTCCATTCTGGACACCGTGACCCCACCCCCAATTCTGTGAAACAAAAATACAAAAGAATTGTTATAACAATTAGAATGTGCCATTTACGTGTGTGTGTGTGTGTGTGAGAGAGAGAGAGAGAGAGAGAGAGAGAGAGAGAGAGAGAGAGAGAAACTACAAACAGAAAACAGTCCTTAGCATTAGCCTGTGTTAACACTGGATTCATACCTGTTACTTTTTGACTGTAAGGAATTGGTTAATATTTACAGTCAGACTTATGGCGTACTGATAGAGAGTAATTCCCTACTAACTACACTGCTTGAAGTTCACGTCACTTAAGCATTTTCATCATCTTTAAATAGATTTTTTTTTTAAGAAATGGCTGTAATTTACATTTATTTATATATAATTAATAATTATAATTATTATTCTGTATATATA
>JAOTRQ010000034.1:298373-309960 GCA_028565875.1 Hoplisoma paleatum
CAGCCCGACCCGGGGATCGAACCCGGGACTTCTCGCTGTGAGGCGACAGTGCTGAACCACTCAGCCACCGTGCCACCCTCACTCCATTTACTCACTTATATAAAGTGATTTAGAGTGATAATTCATCTTCTTTAGATTATGTTAGATTAGGTTTTAAGTTTTAAGCACTTTAAAACATGTTAATTGACATACAGGAGCCATTTCATTATGTATCCACATAATTGATAGCCAATCATATTAAGACGTAATGACATTTAAAATCAAACTTATATAATATAAAAAAATTCTACTGAGAGCTGATTTGATGCTTGTAAATGAATTGCATTTACAAGTGTATAATATTTTACAAGTCAAATAAATAAATAATTCAAATTTTGTCATTACACATATACTGATGCAATGAAATGTAGGCAACACTACCCAACCTAGATGTTACCCAGATGTTATTTTGCAGTATTGTACATACCATGTATAGTTTAAAATTGCCAACTAGGGTCAAACATGTTAAATGACATACGGGAGCCGTTTTACTATGTATAGTTTTGTTCATTTTTATGAACTGTATTGGTCCACACAATTTTGGACTCACATTTTAGTGAGTGCAGCTCAGACCAATTTTGGACCGTATCCAGAGTTTAGCTCCGGACTCTAATTAAAGGCTTTTCGTAGAGAAGTTGGCTCCCAGCATATGGTTAAAAGTAAAAGGCCCAACAACCAGCATCAACGAATCAACACAAATATATAATATACATATTAGTGTTTAACCTAAAGCAAAAGCATGATGCTAGTTTGTCTCTGGGCCTAAATCACAAACTATGAATAGTGTGTCCTAATAGTGCACTATGTCATGGCTAAATCCTACACACTAGTATAAGCTATACAACATTTGCTACACTCTTTATAGTGTTAGTTTCAAGGTAGCATCCAATAAAGATTGAAAATGAATGTTTAATAAGAACAATAAGTTTTTCCCTCTAAAGCTTTCATTTACTCATTAGGCATGATAATAGTAACAATAATAGTCATAATTAAGTAAATTTTATTTATACAGCACTTTTCACAGATGGTGATCACAGTGATTTACAACAACAAATTCTGAGAATAATAAATAGGATCTTATAATAACACAAAATGCATTATTTACAGGTACATTATCCAAATGTTAATAATCCTATTTAAAAAGGTAAGTCTTCTGGTGCATTTAAGAAAACTACGGAATCAGCAGATGTAAGTGAAAGTTATGTAAGTTTTATTTTAAAATAAAAAACCTGAGAGCAGATTAATTGCATAATTGCATTTATAATTTTATAATATTTCACAAGCAACATAGCGTGTATAGGATTTACATATATACACATTTACTGTATACAGGATTTAGCAGAATTAACATTTCTGTACGATGCTATCAGTCCGACTTGATCCACACTAAATATCATTACCACAACCTTCAATAACATTCTATTTCAGTACAGTTTAAGAACAGCACTAAACCAATATAATCCAATTAAATCAACACCACATGTGGTGCTTAATCTGGAGATCAGGCATGTAGAGAAATAGATCTGGTAACCTCTCATTTTCTAAAATTATGCAGTGCCGATTGGAGAGGTTAAATGAAGGAGTGTAGAGTCATGTATGCTTTCCTTGTGCCCGTGTAATTGGTGTGTTGCTTTTATTTGTGTTTATTTTTGCCGATTTAATGAAGCATCAGACGAATGACTCATTCTTATTCTGAGACCGAATCAGAGACAAATGAAGAGACCACTAAATACCCCCGTCTTTACTAAAGTGCAAAACTGAGTGGCTAAGCAAGGAGGACTCATAAAGCCAAGTTTTATCTGTGCGTACACCAGAGTGTAGCTAAGTCCTCCTGATGCCCTCATGTGAACTCTGTTCTGTAATGATAAAATATGTACTGGTAATTTGAAATAATTGTAATGATTTGACTGTGTTTTAGATATTGTGTCCTATACTCAACAGTTGTGTAACTATGTTAAAACACTGCATTCTGAGTTATTCTTTTAAACACATTTATTACTTTTTTATTTAGGCCATCAATTGGTGGAAATCTTTGTTTATAAGAAGGATATATTGCTGCTCACATCTCTTGTGACATGTGCAGTCCTTGCACACACTTTATTTTTGAGTAGCGGTAGTTAATAAAATTGTAATCATTTCACAATGTTATATTGTACAACGCCATGGAATATTTAGTGTCTTGCATTTTCATTTGCTTGTCTTTGGACTGTGGGAGGAAAACCTAGCACTGAGAAAATCCATACAGGCAGAGGACCAGGACTGCTCCATCTGGAGATCAAATTCAGGACCTTCTTGATGTAAAATAAAAGTAAGCTGTTTACTGGTGTGGTTTTAATATTTATTAATATTTTTTACACACAAGGCCCTACTGATGCAACCTTTTTATTTATCCAGGTTTGGGAAATGCACAACAATGTAGTGGATTGGTATCTTTGGATGATTCAGTCTCAAATTAACCTAGTGGCAAGTTTTTGGACCATGGAAGGAAACTTAAGTACCCAAAATGAACTGCACATGGAGACAAGAAGAGCATGCAAACTCCACACAGAAAAGAACCCTGACCCTATCCAACTGGGCATTGAACCAGGACTTGGGCCACAAGGTTGCCTACTGGTGTGGTTTTGATATTTGATGGATCTGGTTAAATTATGTCCACAGGACATGTTGTATTTTTCTAATTAAAGTTCTTATCTCAAAATAATAAAACAAACAATAATTAAAATGTATATAGCACCACTAAAACACTAAAGGTTCCAAGGAAGCTTAACAATTATGCACCAACCATATTAGAAATGTAAAGAAAACAGAAATTCTTTTTATGAGTAAAGATTAGAATAGTCACGAAATGACTTGTGTAGAGAATTCCAGAGATTTGGAGCAGCGGCACTGAACGATCTGCCACCCATTGATTTTAGTTTAAATCGTTGGACTGCCAGAAATGTCTTGCCAGAAGATCTGAGGGTGCATGAGGGAACATATGGTTGACGTACGCTAAGGTTGAATCTTATACTTAATACAGGATGAGTTGAAAAGTTTGAAAGTGAAGGTGCTTATGTTTTCAGCAGTTGTATTCGTCTCTTATAACATCACAAATACAGGCTTTATCCAGCACGTCTTTGATGAGGTGCAGCCAGTCCTGTTAAAGGTTTTAAGTCTTTATATCGCATTACAGAGTTGGTGCCAAGCGACTGAAATTGTACAGAGACAACTGCATGATTTCTCCCATCTACATTGTATTTTTAAAGTGTCGTCATTGTGCTAAATATAAGCATTTGTTTGCATTGATAGCAACAGTCCTGCCTTGTCTCTTATACATGCAAACACACACACACACACACACACACACACATTGAGCATTGCGGGGTCAAAGGATACTCATTTTGTGTAATTACTGCCAAGTCTACACCATTCTCCATAAAACCCTAAAGGTCCCTTGGTTTCCAGCCTTTAATATCTCCCTTATTTAAAATGTCCTTTAAAGCAACTGCATGACTTATATAATAACACCGAGGGAGACAGTGAAGGTTACACTTCAAGGGCCACTTTTATTAAGCCACAGACAGATTTGTTAAAATCATTGGCCTTGTCGTTGAAAAGAAATAAAGTGGTTAATGATTGCTGGACAAAACATCAAATAGAAACTATGCAAATCCCACCAGCTGTTCTTTTACTTCTTATTTTAGCATTGAGGTTGTATTCCTTAAAATAAAAGTAAAGAATTGCTTAAAGATTCTTAATATAGAACATGCATTCTGGTTAAAGCTAGCATGAAATATAATGATTTGTATTTTAAAGACTAATGAACTTTATATTGCCACTGCAATTATCATTTACATTTTTCAGTTCACTTTAGTGGTGTGGTGAGGCCAGTCTTATCTGGTTTGTTAACTAATAATAACTTTGATTGATAAATACAATTAATAATTATATTAAGAATACAATTTTGTCTATAAGTATAAGGTACTGAAGCACGTTTAAGCCAACAGTGCAGTTCACCACTTTGAAGTGCATGACTGAGTCTTAACGCCCAAATATTTACCCATCCGGGTGCTTTATGACAAAACTGTTACCGGTCAAATATTATATAGATTAACACATGGAGTAAAATACTTAATCATAAACAATGCTGGTTTAATTAATATCACAAAATGAACAGCATGATGGCTGTCGGTGGGTATCACTGTCACGTTACAGCAAGAAGGTCCAAGATTTGATTCCCAGTTGGGGCAGTCTGGGGTTTGGCAATTGTTTGGTTTGAATTTTGCAACTTCTCCCCATGTCTGTATGAGTTTTTTTCTTCGGCTTTACTGCTCATGTAATATATTATATTTTCCTGTAATGAATGTAACCAGTTGCTTTTTCTTTTGTACACAGATCTACACAGTGTTGTATTTGTAAAATACAAGAGAATTATTATTTAACACAGTTGCTTTTAAATTATTCCTTGTGTATAAAATGTACTGTCAATTTACTTCTAATAGAAAAGCCAGAGATGGAAACAAAGCATATTTGTGTGTTCATTTGTAATATGCTTTTATATGAACTATATGGAGTAACTGGGCACTGAAATACATTGCCGATGATTAGTAAAGACCCAGTTCATGATGATGATGTCTAGCCAGCTCGACATCACATTTACAAGCTCTGACATTTGAACTAAATGCCATCATGCTACACACCTCATTATAACGGGTTGTAACACATGCGCAACGTCACTTGTACTCTTACCGTTGTGGTTGCAGATTAACATTTTAAATGTGTTATAGTTGCCAACATTTAATACATAGCATGCAACAATAGAGAAAAGTTTTACTAATAATTAGTCCGACATTCTTTGTTTTTTACTTCCCGTGGACAACCCAACCACTTCCAGATGAATGCTAAAAACCAAACAGTCTTGAAATGGTCTCGTGATATTATATTTGTAGATATTTCTACACTTTATTTATTATGTAGGTTTTAAAGTTTCACTTTGAATAATAAAGATTTAAGCAGGTGTCTTGGGCTCGTGTGGTATACAGGGCAAAACATCAAGTAAGTTGATGTGGCTTCAGTTCCAGGACAGTAGTTTATGGTCAATTATGAAGATATGATCAGGTCCCTGGTGAAAACTTCCCAGTGTTCAGTCACTAATGTAGCATGCAACCTGTAAAAATAGAGGGAAAAGTCGAGATAATCCTCAGCAGTCAGTCAGCAGTCATTTTAACTCCTTACAGATTTTCTTTTAGAAAATCTCTTTCCATTAGGTGCAGAGAACCTGAACACATCCTGATATCAACTCAACAATAATATATTTATTGGTTGAGTGCCACAGAGAGCTCACAGCACCTAGACAAAAACACTTTCCTTTTTTGATCTGTAAATACTGGCAAGTCTTATATCCTATAAGCTAAATCTTAGGAATTGAAGCTAGGTCATTTGCCAAACCAATATTCAACACAACTTTATCCTTTGTTGGCGCTTAAGTAATAGTGACTCTGAATGTATTTTGTCTAGACAGTACAGTTCATCTCTTCCAAGTGCATGCCTGAGCCTAAAAGTCCAGATATTTTACCCACTCTGACATTTTTATTACTAAACTGTTACCAGTGAAGGTTTAGATCGCTTAAATGGGGACATCTTATGCTTCTTTTTAAATGAATTAGAATAGGTATATGGGCAATACAAAACATGTTCATGGAGTTCTTTTTGCACAAAATCTGTGAAAATTCTCTGAACTGTCACTTCGTTGTCACATATGCTTATGAGCTACTGGCAGAAACGCTCCTGTTTACGTTTCTTTTAGCATTTAACAAAGATAAAAAAAATATATATATATATTTTTTTAAACACACCTAGCTTTCATAAATTGAAAATGATTTATATAAAATGATTAAATTGTGTACAGGCTGCGTGTGGAATTAAGAATGGGCTGTGTTGGATTTTGGCAAAACAAAAATAAGCCATGATTTGAAAAATGTATTTATATTTGTACTTATATTACCTGGTTATCGAAGCCAAAATTTGATATACAAACCTCCTTAAACATTCCCTATTAACTGTTGAACTGCAGCCATTAAAACAACACTTCCTGTGCAATTCATTTACCTGTAACTGCTCGTCCGATGCTTGGTGAATGGAAATCCAGCATCTGAATGGTGAATCTTTCACCAATCTGTCAAGAGAAGTTCTGATGGGGTTTGCCAACTTATTAAGTCACAATACAATGAAAAAAAGAAAACGATTGGATGAATCGTATTCAAACTTGGGTTTGTTTATAGGAGCAAGAGAGACCCACATGGAAATACAAAAAACATTTAAAAAATGACTTGGTGCAAGATTAATCACAGTTAATGATGTTGTTAGATGTTACCGTCTATTCTTCTTATGGCAAAGTATAACAACTTCCAATATTAACTCTCGGTAGCCACTAGCTTCTGTATTTATCCAGTAAACGTGGTACAGCTCTACAATTTTTAAAAAATAATGATCACATGTGCGCACATACGTTCAACACTTCATTCAAGCATCAAGCAACCTGAAGATATTTAATTATTAAATATTGATCCATATAAAATGCTTTAAATATTTTTAATTGTGTTCTTAAAGTCCACTTTGTGGAACTTCACCATAGTTATACCTGCGCCCATGGGGGATTATTTGACCTAACCAAATTTCTGTTGAATTTCAAATGATTTAGAAAGGTGCATGTGCTAATAAATGCAGTACTACATTCCTATAGTGAAGTGAACCCTTTTAAAACCTATTATCCACATTGTGACTACTACATTTGTCATCACTAAGTATTTTGGCATAGCATCAGTTTGTTTAATAACTGGATTTGACATCATACATAGTGTTACATCCAAACATGCTTTCCTAAATGTATTTTCATAGAGCATTCATAGAGCAATATTTTTTTCATTCATTTTATTATGTTTCCATTATTACGTTTTTAACATTTATTTTTTAACAGACAGGTTGCACAACAGTGTATTTAGCTAACACATCACTACTGACCTTCAGCCGTGCTAACAACTTTTTAAACTTCTATCCAGACAAAATGAACATGGTTTGTAATGGTTTCTTGTTACGAGTGTTTATGCCTTGTGTTTCGTATGAAGCTGGAGCCAAACATCAGCTTTGTTTTGTTGTAATTTTGGAAATGTGCCAATCTTTGCTCCTCAAAGACTTTCATTATAATAATCACCTGTTGACATCTCAAACAACATAAACACAACTGCAAGGTATTCCAGTGTTCCTAAAAGCAGGGAAATCTTGCAACTGCTGGATTCGATTGTAAAAGTAATATGTATAGATATTACCTGCTTTACAATCACAAAAGCAGTGCAGTTTTTATTATGGAGGGAGATGTTATATATGAAATTAGATACTGTTTGAAAAGAATAATTGCTGTCAATTTAATCTGAAAACAGACATCGTCTAAAGGTGCTGTAAGGAGTTGAGAGAAATCAGACTTTGTTAATGCTCAAAGACTCAATGAGTTAAACATGCCCACAGCCTCCGCTCTGCATCTCATAAATTCCTGTCCTTCAGTGAAACATGCTACATTTGTTTAATGATGGTAGTTATGCATGTCCCTCTAGTCTCTAACCTCAAAGAAATTTTGAAAGAGGAGAGGAAGAAATGGAAATTATAAAATGACTATACAGTCATTTTATACTACTTGGGTTATACATACTATACTTGGGTTCTGTCGGAACTTTTAGCTGTGTGGACCCTCCTTACTTTATAGTGACGAATGTCCAGCCATATTTAATAAAAATAAAGCAGGACTCTACAAGTTGAACGTTTAATATTATTAAATGACTCAACAGGACAGAGATAAAACGCATTTGTTTAACAATTTTTATCGGTTATATGTAAGTAGTAGAGTAACAGATTGGTGAAGAAACATTTATCTGTGTTGATTTCCAGTATATCAACCATATTTTGCCTCATCACTGGCAAGAGCCAGATGCCGGATATTAAACACACAGCCAGCAGCCGCCTCCTGCAGAATTTCATCTTTGGATGCCATCATGACGAGCAGGAGCTATCACAGAGAAAAGTGATGCATCAAAACCATAACTAAGACTCATAAAAACAAAACAAATTCACACCATTACTCCAAGCTCCTGACTGACTTTTTACACAATATAAAAGCAAAACATATCGGCATGAAGAAATAAACTCAATTATATGAAAGTTAGACCAAAAGTAAACTTATTGAAAAGATCTGAGAGTGATTTCAAAGAACGTTCTTCATTAAAGTTCTAAGAATGTTTCAAATGATGTTTCATTCTCCCACCAGATACTTTACACTAGCCAATGTAAACCACATATTTATAAATTCTGTTCCAGAGTAACCAGAACAGTAATTTATTACATTCATTTGAGGACAATCCAAATGTTTAAATAAGAAATACAGAAGTTATTACAATATTTTTATTTTATTTGAATTAGCACTATACTGAAAACGACTTGGGCAAAGATGGCTGAGTGGTTAATGAGCTAAAGAAGGTTTAAGCTTTGCTGATTAAAGACTCAGTATCACCAAATTACCAGTGTTGGGCCCCTGAGCAAGACCCTTAACCCAGAATTGATCCCAAAAATTGTGTTTCATTGTAATTGTCATTCTGCTATATAGATTTTATATTTATATAATATAATATTTTTCTGTTACATATAAATCTGGTCCCAGTTCTGTGATTTGCACCATGAATGTAACCGGATTATGACATCAATCTCAAAGGGCATGTTTACCCCAAAATAATTACAATTATTTAATAATTTCAAAGAGCAACACATTGCTGCAATTAAAATCTGATAATACATGTAACTTTTTAATTTATTGGGTTATGTAAATAACTACATATTTAGGATACCTTTCTACCTAATCACATTTTACCATTTTAATGCCACTGTTGACATCACATGGTCCAAAAAGGTGGCGATTGTAGTCATTAGGCTGGATTTAGTGCAATTTCCAACCAAAATGTAAAACTACTGAAACTTTGACAAGCACATTTATTTGTTTGGCACTAAATTAATGTAATCAAAATGTAGAACATTCAAATTATTATTCAAATATAATTAAAAGTGATGCTGCAGCTTTATTTGATAAGTTTCTTGCTGATTATCTCGTATGTTTGGGTGAACATAACAGAACCGAACAAACTTTTACACATGACATATGAAAGCACTTGTAAATTAAAAGTTATTGTTCGTTGCAGTTACCATTTTCTACTTCAATAATAAAATCAAATATCGAGTGATACATACTACTCATGTTGCTAGTATCAGACATACCTGGAGCTGGATGAAAATTAAAATTTACTTATAACTTTTAAATAGCTTGTTTACGTTTGCACACGATTTCACGAGTTTAAATGAAGGGTCTCAGTGATCATGTGACTTCCTGGGTTGGTTTGAACAAACACCAGCAGCTACACCAGTCCTCCACATTTGTGGTCTAACTATTGATCAAAGATCACACATTGGCCAAACTTGCTTGGTTGCACTTTGTCGCACAAATACATAAAAATGGACAAATACTAACCAAGCTAAACAGCTAAATCAAATAAACAGAGTAGAAAAGATACACAATAGATTTTTAGATTCAACTTAGTTGTCATTTAGTTAGTTCAAGTAGATGGTAGGAAAATGCAGACTCGAACTAACCAGGCTGTCAGAAGCACAGATCATAAATTGTACAAAATCAGAGTTACTTATAAACATGCCCAAGCAAATTTGTCATATCAATAATAGAATTGCTTCCTAAACCAGATCGACACACACAATAAACCCTCGCCTCCTTCTTAAATACTCTCAGCTGGGGTTTGTTAGTTTACTGAAGACCAATCAGGAAGGGTGAGTTCTTGCACACCATACTACAGGAGATGAGGGTGTGACAGGTGTGCAGGTACACAGATCCACTGGAGCCGTTGTGCTATATTATAAATGTGGATTCAGGACAAAAATGTCCAAGATTTATATTTTATATTTATACTCTTTTACACCACTGTATTTTACACACAGTAGAACTAAATTTCAAAAATTAACCAATCAGACTTCTTGCTGTGAGGCGACAGTGCTGAACCACTCAGCCACCGTGCCGCCCAATTCAACTATTAGTAAAGAAAGTAAAACAAAAGTATGATTCTTTCTCGTGGCAGTCAGTCCATTGTGGCTCCTAAATCCTCTTATTTAAAATTTTGGAGCTGGGTTTCTTTAAAAATGGTGATTATAAAGTCTTTATAGGAACAAAACAAATCTTAGTTTTTTAAAAATCTGTATTTTAACTAGTCTGTACACTTCTAGCTAGATAAACGAGACACACAAAAAACCATTTCCACATGTTTCCGAACTGTAATCGATAACATCTGAGCTTTTCTGTGTTATCCTTATCTTCACATCATGTTCATGAGGGTAATACTCAATGTTGAACTTTGACTTTTCCTGTGTTAGACATATACTCACTGGGCTGAAAGCGTTTATGTGGTCGACATGGTGCCAAGGCACAGAGAGGCGAGACATTCCCAGAATTCCCAGCTCAAAGATAAATAGTGAAAGGAAAACATAAGTAAAGGCATACGTTCTATCTGCAAGCTAGAAGCAGAATACTGGGTTTAATTGACTTCTGTAAAAAGCTGAGAAAATAATACTCTCTATTTTGGATTGTTGATTTTGCACCCTTTGGGTGTTTTTTTTGATAGACTACTGCTGCTTTCTTGAAGTACACTATACTATAGGATATTTTCTATGGGGGGGGGAGTGTGGATCAGTTGACAGTTTGAGTCGGCGTAATTTCCAGATTACCCATAAAATAGTACTCAAAAAACATTAGTGCAGGAAATCAGACGTGTACACACAACGCTACTGAAATGTGCCGGCCAGCTCAGACAGGCTTCTTTTGTGAGCAGCTAGGGGATGCCAGTGCCTGTGTGCCAGCATTTTTAGTGTGTTATTTAGTCCTGTCCAAATAGAAGTTCCTGCACTGGACCTTTTTTTCCCCCTGTATCATTTCACATCCAGCTCAGCCTCTATTTTTAATTACACACTATTTAATAGGTATGCCCAAATACAGAGCAGAAAAGTGTTACACAGGGTTCTGCCAAAGTTACCACAGACATAACCAGTATGAAATGACTGCTAAAAAAAGAAATGAATAGTAAAACATCAGGGTCATCATTCTATTAACGAACTAATCAAAAGAATTTCTGTAATCAATCATGATTACTGACAGTTTTGTTTACTACCACAGCTCTTATTATATATTTTAATGTATATGTATTTTTATTATTTATATTCCAATACTTTTGCTTAATATATTTTTTATTTTAAACATAGATTCCTGTGGCCCTTGACTATTCTCATTCTCTCTCTCATGTCTGTCTACATATATATATATATATGGCGGCACGGTGGCTGAGTGGTTAGCACAAGTTTGCATGTTCTCCCCGTGTCAGCGTGGGTTTCCTCCGGGTACCCTGGTTTCCTCCCACAGTCCAAAAACATGCACTAGGTTGATCGGAAATGTGGAAATTGTCCCGTAGTCACAGAAACA
>JAOTRQ010000034.1:358761-369043 GCA_028565875.1 Hoplisoma paleatum
ATGGGCCGCGTCCTCTAAATTTTGGGCCGGTCTCTTAGAAAAAAAGACAAAAAAATCGAACAGCATCGGCCCTTGAGGACTGTCGGCCCACCGGGCAAATGCCCGGTACGCCAGATTGCCAGTCCAGCCCTGCGAACAACTAAACTATGCTTGACGTGTAGTTACACTTGCTTAACTCACTTTTCTCTCTCCTACATCGTTTTTCCTTTAAAGCTTTAAAAATACACATTATGCTAATTAGGAGATGACGTCATTCTACTTCTAGAGATTTTTAGAACAGTAAATAAAGATTTTTCTTATTGAGGAGTTACAACAGTGGTACACACATTCAGTTTAATGTTAAAGTTTAATGTGTGTGTGTGCGTGTACGCGCAGTGCATGTATGTGTGTGGGCTCAAGTGTTTGTGCGCATGCGCAGCCACGCGCACGGTTCGCAACGCGATAACTTTTTAAAAAAAAGCTTAAAACGTGCAGACTAATTTTTTTGTTGTTGTTGTTCAATTCAAAGTCAACTTTATTTAGTGCTTTTTGCAACAGACATTGTCTCAAAGCAACTTTACAAAGTATAGAACCAACAAATACAGAAACTCCTGAACAGAAACTGAACTGATCAGGTGACTATTAACGACCCCAAATTATCCGACACGGAGGCTTCATTTCCGACCGGAAACGGACTGCTTAAAATTGGTCAGATATTCGGAAACCGGAATCGGAGATCCGGTGCAACCAGAGTAATTTTAGAGTTTCATTATATGAAATAGTATTCAATAAATACAAAAACAATTAACCATTGAAAGTTTATTGGCATTCACATGGAACTTACAGTTGAGTATCCACAAATAAATGCTGCATTTAAGTTGGTGCACGAACTCCCAGCGTAAAAATTATAGCTAAGCCGCCAAACGACTGCAGAAAAATGACCTGGTGAGGTTATTCTACAAAGGGCTGATCTGCTGCAGTGTAAGAAAACCATGGAATCGAGGTGTTACACGGGAGCAATCAGGAGAATACTGGAAACGGCCAAGCACTCTGCACCGCAACACGCCACCTTAACAGCTAACCAGCAAAACTCAACTGCTGCGCAACTGCGCCTAGTGCACAAAAGATACACAAGGGAGAGTATTAGAAAATCACAGTTCTGCCAACGTAGTACCCAAGGAAAAAAGGGGACAAACCACTAAGTGTGCCTTTACATA
Source organism: Hoplisoma paleatum (assembly GCA_028565875.1). NCBI lineage: Eukaryota > Metazoa > Chordata > Actinopteri > Siluriformes > Callichthyidae > Hoplisoma > Hoplisoma paleatum. The sequence continues at coordinate 359,958 of JAOTRQ010000034.1, forward strand.
TTTAGAACTAGTAAAACCAGTTCCAGATTTTAGTAATATATTTTCAAGTTCAATACCTGCCAAGAGTCTTCAGAGGAGCCAAATACTAAATCCGAAAATGTAAATAAAAAACATTAAAGAAAAGGCTTGAGCTGATTAAAAATGAACTTACTTTATTGGCTGGGTGATTACTTACATCAAGTACTAAACAGCTGCAACAATTAGCTAGAAAAAAAACCTGTTCATCTAAGAACCCCACCTTAAGCGATTCACAACTTTCAAAATATGATACAAAACATTCTGGGTAACTAAAAAAAAAAAAAAACACTTAAAAGTTGTAGACCCAAGTTTACAACAACCTTTTGGTCTGATCAGTTGAATTATGTAATCCGAAGATGGACGTCCCGTTGATGACAGCCATGCCAGAGGATTTGATCATCCGAAATCTAAAAAAGAAATCATAAATGAGTTCAAGAAGTAAAAAAGCATTCTGATCATAAAGATTTCTTGGCCTGTCTCATGGGGAAGTCACCATCTAATGCAACTTCACACAGCTGCAACCCCTAGACTCGGTAGAATAAGCCATCCGATGGGAGAGGACGCATTCCCAAAAGCAAAGGTTAAAATGTCAGCAGGTAATATTAACAAGACGGTCTTGCATATTGGCAACGTGGTGTTGAAAAACCTATGCAGTCCAGCTGACACTTTAAACTTGCTCAGAGAAAGCACCGCGTTTCGTCCCACTCTCACCTATGCGGAGATGGACGTGGGCGTGTGACAAGGAAGATGAAAAAAGGCCTCAAGTCTGTCATCCTTCAAACATACCTCGAAACCACCTCAACACTCAATGAGACCGACCTGCTCCAAAGCAACCGCCAAGCAGCAGCAGGCAGCCAATGGTCGGACCACACACTAACTGCTCTCAAACTGCCCCCAACCGCTTTTGCAAACAGGAATCAGCAGCTTGGAGGAAAGAATTCCACATTAAAATAAAAATGTTTACCACCCAGAATCCATTGGTTGCAAATAAACAAAAAGATACTTACTGCTTTACCTTCCAATCAGACTGGATACAAGTGGCACACAAAAAAATTACCCAAACGATGCATTTTGAACCACTTTACTTACAAGCTGGGCGGAGATCCTGGGGCGGCCTTTTACAAGAACTTAATAAATTCACCCAGCACTTAATATTTGCAAAGAAAAATGTGCAATGTTAGTCAAAGTGCCAAAAACCTTTAAATAAATGGTGTTTACCTGGACATGGTTTATGACTCCTCCGCAGTGCCGTTGGCCTCAGGTGACTTGGGTCTGCTCCTAGATCTGGACCTCGACTTGGATTTCGACCCTCTGTTGGACTGAGGGGTATGGCTCCTGGAACGGGATTTGGACTTCGACCTGGAGCGGGACCTGGATGCAGACTTGGACTTGCTGCGGCGTGGCGTGCGGCTCTTGGAGCGGGAATAGGACCGGGATTTGGATCTGCTGTAGCGACTCCTGCTGCGGGAACGGGAGCGACTCCTGCTGCGGGAACGGCTGTGCCTCCTACGACGTGGACTGCGGCTAAAAAAAACCGTAAATTGAAACGTAAATTCAACAACCATGCAGTATAATTAAATGTGTACAAGTTCATAAAAAATAGCTAAACACATACACGCAAAATGAAGGTGGAAATACTTTATATAGAGCTGATAATGCCATTACAATATAAAATTTTGGTGATTTTAAACTGTTAGCTGCAGCTAACAAGCGTATTTGCAAATGAGCAAAACAAGGCCTACGTCGTAACAAAAGAACCACGGCTAAGCTGCCGCCAAAACTATTTTCGTAATTAACACTAGTCTATCGTAAAGTACCGAATTAAGTAATACGAATACATGGTAATAAAATTATGCGAATAAGTCACATATATATATAAATCGCAGAAAATGTAATTTAATGTAAGCTGACTCACTGTCTGAAAATGGCCGATAGGTTTGCTACCGATTAGCAAGCCAGCTAGCAAGTGCAGCTAAGCTAAATGTAGCCTACTAGCATTGCACAGCGCTACATAAAACAGACAATTTACGCGACACTATTACACAAAATATGAGAAGAGCAATCTTTACATGTATTTCGCGACGCTTTATATACAAACTAAACTTCAGCTAAAACACAAACCTGCGGCTTCGGCGGCCTCCTCCTCCTCCACCACCACCTCCATAACCGCCATATCTGCGCGGCGGCCCTCCACGCCGCCCGTAATGCGAATCAGGAGGCCTTCCATACCGCGCCATCTGAACCCGCAGCTCGCGGCCGTCGAGAAGCGCTCCATCCATGGCGTCCATCGCGTCCTCGGCGTCCCTCTTATCGTGGAAGCGGACAAAGGCGAACCCGCGACTCTCTTTAGTGTAGCGATCTCTCGGGATGTACACATCACCGACCCGGCCGTACTTCTCAAACACGCGGCGCAAGGTCTCCGGGGTGGTTCGATAGGTCAGATTATCCACTTTAAGTGAAGTCATGCCCTCTACATCGGGCGGAGGTCTACCGTAACTCATCTTTACTTACCACAAGTACCGACCTGTATAAAAGAAATCGGACCTCGAGTTAAATAGAAAAGCCTAGCAGACAAACACGGTGCGCGTGTATCGCTGAAATGGCGGATAGGGGGTTTCCGGGATGGATAAAGGCAGAAGGTAGAAGACCCGCCCCATCTTTAACTGTTTAATGGCGAACATTTACCGCCCCAACGCCCTGAACCAATCAGCACCACTGATCATGTACCATCTGATCCAGCCTCCACCAATCATATGAGTCAGTCATAAGGAAAATACAAATGAATTGCTTTCGACTGCTTATTCGTGTTATAACATCGTTATTCATCACAGACTTTAACCTTCCCTGCCATTATGTATCCAATAGCTTCAGTATGACTTTCATAGCAATTTACAATAAAATAAAGAAATTCAAATGCTGTACATATACTCTCCAAAACACTTCTAATAAACACTGTTGTAGCGTAATTTTGATTTCTATGTTTGGATTTCTATTTTTCTGTTAACTGACCAGCATTTACATGTTTGGAAAATTTTATTTTTATTTTACAGAGGACACACGTATACAAGGCAAAATATAAGCAAGAATATACATTTAAAACATGGGAATGTTGGGTCACCCAAAAGCTAGATGGAAAAGATGGGGTTTGCGACCCGCATGCACGTATAATGCTTAGAAGTGTACGTTTATGATTAATAGAGGATTATTCTTCTCTTTCATTTCATTTAAACTAAAAGTTACAAACATCACATTTTAAAGACTCTATATTTTACTGTCCAGCTTCAGCAACCATAAAGATTTTGAGTAATTATTACACCTGAGGATCTTTTTCAGTTTCTGCATTTATGTTCTGTTAGTTGTCTCTCTTTGTTATACTTGAACACTAGATTACCTTCTACATCCCCGAAACGACATTAAAATAAGTGCTTTCATGCTGTCAGTGTAAATTCATATTAAGCAAGTTTCGACTCATCCATCTTTTCATCTTGTTTCTCACAAATACCTACCTGGGCACATAACAGAATATACTGCAATACCAGGCTGCTTTACCTTGGGACATAATCGCCAATCGAGCCATGAGGCACTGTAATACTCACATTTTAGCAATACTTGGCCGTTACAGCATTATATTGTAAGTCCAGTGTATAAATGCCCATAGTTGAATAGTTTTTTAATCAATTTCTTTATTTACATTCATTATATAATTTTGCTAATTTTGTCCCAGCATGGGAACAAAGCAACGTCTATATATATTTTTTGGTTTACTTCAGACTCACAACAAACCATTTAAGGATGAAGTGATTATTGAAAAAACATTCAGTGTAGCTAAATAAGACATGTAGAAAGGGGCAGAATTGGAACCACACATACACTGCACACTTATTTAGTTCTACTGCTACCTTACTTAACCTCAAGAAACATTATTTTCCAGCATTTTTCTGCAGCTCTGTAGACCATAGCTCTACTCCAAATTTCATTGAGATGTAAATTGATGAAATGTTTAGTGTGAAGTGGAATAAGCACTCCATCCATTTTGACCTTCAATATGATGGGGGAAGGGAGTACATATGATGAATACTTTGAAAAAGATCTTAAATCTGATTTATTTCATACTGATATTAAGTAAGCACTCAAATAAACAGACTAGGCATATTGCGATTCCTGTTGAGCTTGGCGCTCATTAGCATTCAGCGAGTACTGGCGTGTGTAATTGCCCGCTGTGAGTAATTACATTCTGAATATCATTAGAGTGATGCAGTGTAGCAGGCTGGATCTGATCTATTCATTTCAGCTATTGTTTTTCTTCATCTGGTGACACAAATCCTGCAGTGCAGATTTTTGCAACCAGTAAGTCTGAACCAGTCAATATTAGATTATTGACAATAAAGTAATTGATTCGCAGAGGACTTTGTCTGTTAAACATTGATGTAGATATTCAATAAAATTATAATACAACAACATTTGTATAATTTGTATCACGTAATTGCCCTTTCAAAAACAGTCCTTCTTTGCCTGATCAAAATTGATTGATGTTTTGGAAAAAAATAATGTGGTTAATAAAATTTGGACTGCTAATAATCATTGTGTCTAGGTTTGACACATTCTCCAGGTCATCACAGAGCAACAATGACTGTAAGAGGCTGTCACGGCATTGAAGATTTGGGGAATTTGAATGAATTATTATGAATGCTGCCTAAATATCTAAAACATGATGCTAAAAGACACTAAATTATTAAAACTTACTGAATGTATAAAATACCACCAAGACAGATAGAAAACCATTTGAGATATCATTGCCCATATGTGGAAAATGTGGAAGGCCTGGTAGCCAAATAATTTTATGTAAACTGGAACCTTAAATGATAAATGTAAAATTGCTCATAAACTAGATCATCCACAATGCATGTTAATTTTGTGTTATAAAAAAGGTTTCCAACAAGTGGAGCAGATAAATATGTTCAAATAATTCCAAAATATCTAATAAGAGATGTGATGTTCTGTGAAAATGAGTGTGACACCCAGGTCATGGTAACAAAGAGACCACACTTCTCTACATCTAGATCACTAAATTCGTAGTCTGGAAACTATAATGGCGATCCATCACTACCCTTTCCTACAGAGGAAAAGGAATATGGATGATCACGGTTGTAAAATCCATCCTGCCAGTTTTCTTGTATATAGGAAACCATTCATATAGTACCATTATATACATGCCATTGATATAGTAATGAGACAAAGGAGCTCTTTCAGTAAAAGGCTCATTCAGCCTAAATGAAAGTCATTTCTACCTGTGGCAATCAAACTCTATAACTACTCCCTTAATGTCTGATGTGCTAGACTCCTATATTGTGCGACAGTAATCAAATCCTGTGCTATCCATTAACACAGTGTAATAACACTGAACCAAAGTGCAATAGGTAATTGTAATTGTGTATATAAAATTGTGTAGAAGTAACATTTTTTTATTATTATTTTTCTCTCTTTATATATAGGCCATCACATTTTTCAACAGCTGATCACCACCATCAGCTTCAGGTCATAATTATAATAAGAGCTGATAAACAATTGATTTCTTTCTACTATCACTGCATTACCATTATTACCTAACATATGTTTACACTGTGTGGATACACAATGTTTAAAACTTAATCTGTTTATTGTTGTATACTGCTATTCTATGAATAACTCTGTAAAGCACACCATATAGAAATGTCCTCGCACAGTGTACGTATACTGTGTATACGTTTCTCTGTTTTTCTCTGTTACTGTCTGTGAATTATGTTTAGTATATGTATATTGCTTAGAGAGACACAAAGTGCCGGAAACAAATTCCTTGTGTGTGTAAACATACTTGGCCAATAAACCTGATTCAGTGTAGCCTAGTTGGTAGAGCGTTGGGCTGGGAACCCAAAGGTTGGTGGTTCAAATCCAGGCTCTGCTACACTCCTGGCTCCTTGAGCAAGACCCTTAACCCTGTCTGCTCCAGGGGCGCCGTACTGCGGCTGACCCTGCGCTCTGACCCCCCAACTTCCAGACAAGTTGGGATATGCGAAGAGAAACATTTCATTGTACTGTACATCAGTATATGAGTAATGACAAATAAAATTGAAATTGAATTCTGATATATGCTTTACATTTTCATACACGAATTGTGTCCACTGTAACATAGAAACAATAAAGTTTTTCTATTTTATTCTATTCCACGTATAGGGGAATGTTCAAGATTATACCGAGTGCTTGGAGTATGCCTGGGTTTTAATTAAATGGGATAATACGGGTTGAAGAACGACTGATCCTACAGGATAAAAAGGGGTTAATGGGTGCTGGTGGTGGCTTGGCTGCACTGCAGTGTTTTACACTTTTGGGACGGTCGGCGGTGCCTCTGCTGGATGACGTCAGTGAGTGAAGCGGCCATCGTGCGTACAGTAGCAGCATCAGTGCGGATCATAATAACGGCTCAGCATCATTACGGATCCGTCGGGTCCGAAACACCGAACATGTTCGGATCGGCCACGGCAAGCAGGTGATCCGACAGCGGAACCCGCCGCTCCCTCGGGCGGACAATGGTGCTCCACGACACGAGGTGAGCTTGGAGTTTCGGAACAGATGGTTTGGGACCCGACCGAACAAAAAGCGCTCGTAGCGAAAAGCCTGAAGACGATTGGAATCCATGCAGACGCAGAAACCCCGGCATCCCAAAGCGAGCAGCCAACTACGGCTTCTGTGAGCGGAACCCGGAGCCTCGGGAGGGAGGTGCAGGTCCACAGTACCGGGTTCGGATCCACCGGAAACTGAATAAAAATGGGAGCTTTAACAAGCAGACAGCATGCTGGAGTCGAGGAGGTGGATATTCCATCCAACTCAGTCTACAGATACCCTCCCAAAAGCGGTGAGAAATCAACAATAGCTTTAATAACAAACAATAATACACACAGTAATGATAATTATCATAACAATATTAATAGTGTTAATTATATTCCATCCAAAATCAGACACCCACCCGAAAGCGGTCAGAAATGACTGATACCTACCAGGCAGTAAATACCAGTATGATAAAAGGAGCAATAATAATATTAATAATTATTATTATTTACCCAATAAAAAAACAAAGAAAGATAGACAGGATAACAAGCATCTAGCAGACACGTTAATTCAACACGACTCACAGTACAGTACTGTTCTGAGCAATGTGGGTTAAAGGCCTTGCTCAAGGGTCCAACAGCAGCATCCTAGCAGTGGTGACGTTTAAACTAATGTCCTTTTGATTACTAGTCCGGTACCCTAAACACTGAGATACAGCTTTCCCCACAGTACCTTCGGTATCTTGTGCATTATACTGCCGTATAACTGTAAATATATTGTGCTAAGTGAAAATCTCTCATTTTTTACTTAATTTTTTTACTTAATTACTTCTAATTTATGTGCAATTCATTGTATTTGTACTTTATATTATTCTTATATTTTCTTGCAGACTGAGCAGACTTTATTTTGCTGCATTACTGCAAATTTTGCTTTGTTAGATATAAAAAGCGATTTTAGCTTATCTTATCTTTAAATTAATAGTAAGTGTAAAATATGGTGGTGGTAGCATCATATTATATAAAAGTTAACTTTACTATTCCGTCCAATTCACCGTACAGATAAACACACAATTTTGGTGAAAAATAACCGCAATAGTAATAGTAGTAATAGTAATAATAATAGTAACAGGATATGTTTAGGTACAATGTAGCCTTGTAGACCTTTGGGCTGGCAACCAGAAGATTGGGGGTTTGAATCCAGGCTTTGCTATACATCCATTGTTGGTCTTTGACCCTGTCTGCTCCAGGGTACGACTCTGAACTCTGACCTCATCTTCCATAGAAGCCGGCATATGAAAAAAAAAAGAATCTTGTTGTACTGTACATCTGTTCATGACAAATAACGATATTCTATTCTATATTATTTTGGTGATTTAAATCATTGTTTTAATTTAATACTCATACCTATGTCTACAACTATCTAGAAATTTTATATAAAGTGGTGTATTAATGTACCCATACAAAAATATGTTTATTAAAGTACTATTATTACTACCAAACATATAAAAAAATATAACTACATTAGTTATTTAACGATATCATGTTGACGATTTTAAGAATTGACTTCTAAAATATGTACAAAAAGATTTATGTGTATTATTTCACATTTGGTTATACATTTTTGTTGTGTATGTGTAGGGAGTTACTTTGCCAGCCATTTCATCATGGGAGGAGAGAAATTTGATTCGACTCAACCTGAGGGCTACCTGTTCGGAGAAAACACTGATCTTAACTTTTTGGGAAACAGACCAGTTACAGTAAGATAACTTTCACTCAGCTCAGTACAAATCCTGAATTCCCCAGTGGTGGTATCAGCCAGTCAGGCGTCTTCTTCCAGACAGATTTTTTTTTATCTCAGATTGTGGTGTCCAGCTACCTTTGGATATATAGTGTAGCATTCAGGTTGAATCATGGGATCATCTATTCATTTGTAAGAGTGTATTTCTAAGCTTTAACAGATTGAGTGGTGATGTGGATTTAATCGGAAGCTTACTGAGTAATACACCCCAAATCTGTCTGGCGATGGGAAGGGATGGGAACAGATCTGTTCCGTCCTGAAATATAAGCTCTCATGAGGTCACAGCCTCTCATTATTCAAGTCGCATTTTTAAGAACGCATAAAAGTAACTACAGGTAGACTTTGGCGTATGTCATTTCAAGATCATGATCAAGATCAAGATCAAGATCATGGTCTGTTTTAAAAAAAAGATTGACGTCATTAGGTTCAACTATTGGAATGTTGAAAGTGTAAAAACTAGGGTTGCACCGGATCTCCGATTCCGGTTTCCGAATATCCGACCATTTTTAGGCTATCCGATCCAGTCCAGTTTCGGTCGGAAATTAAGCCTCCGTGTCGGATATTCAGTCGGATAATTTGGGGTCGTTATTCGTCACATGATCAGTTCAATTGTGTTCAGAAGTTTCTGTATCTGTTGGTTCTGTACTTTGTAAAGTTGCTTTGAGACGATGTCTGTTGTAAAAAGCGCT
>JAOTRQ010000034.1:372508-384617 GCA_028565875.1 Hoplisoma paleatum
TCTCTCTCTCTCTCTCTCTCTCTCTCTCTCTCTCTCTCTCTCTCTTTCTCTCTCTCTCTCTCTCTCTCTCTCTCTCTATATATATATATATATATATATATATATATATATATATATAATGTATTTGATGGTCGTATTAGCTTACGTAGCAGTTGCTACCACTTCTTAAATCGGCGACTTTCGCTAATCGATAACACGGGTACACCATCCAGGTTCTTTTAGTGCGTAGTTTCTCCAACACACTAAAATGTTGCTCACAGTGTGCGAGTGTTCGAATTGGGACACACTTGTATTTTTGTTGGCTTCTTCTGTGTTTATTGAGTTTGTGTGTTTCTCCACCTTTTAAATGGCCTTTTTTGCATCTTGACTCTGTTTCTTTTAGTTTAGTTCTTTTATTCAGCTGAAATGACACTAAAGCTTAGTTTATTTCAAAGTACTGTATATTATTGTTCTAAGCACAAAATGAAAAGGTTGACATTGACATGTAAATACAGTATGAATATAGTTTTGAAATGCTTTTAAAAATGAAAAGCGACACTGCTCATTGGAAGTACATTATAATTTCCTTTTTTAAATCTGTTTTAGCTTAAAGAAAAATTCCAAAGAGCGGCCAAACTACACAGAATTAATGGTGAGTCTTTAAAACTGCAGTTCGTCTAGTTGGCCGCTAGATGTCACTGTCGCATCACACATTTTCAAACAAGCTTTGTTTTCGTTTCCACGTGTCTTATAAACATCTGTAACAGCTGCTGTTCTCTTTCTGTCCAGCAACACCCCTTTTTCACCCTCCACGACGCCAAAGAGACGGACGTGGCCAACTTCGTCAAGAAAATCCTGGGCAACTGAGTGTCTCCTCTTCTGCTCTACCCCACCTCTCAATGTTGCTGAGGACTCAAACAAATAAACAAAAACAACCACAGATTATGGCAAGACTGGCACCTGTAAGCCACGCTCGTTTGGGCCAGCCAGGCTGGGAAAAGGCTGGGGGGGATTAGTCATGGGTGGAGACTGAACCTAAGAGGGTGGGGGCATTTCCCAGGAACACAGAGGATATAGACAGGGGACAGGTGTGTATGCTTGTGTGTTCGAGTGAGTGTCTGTGAGCAGGGTGTACTGGTCCAAATATTTGATACGATTTGTTTCCTCTTTACACCCCCATGTTAAAAATGTGAGAAATCTGCTGAACTGGCTATTTTAACGTCCTGTAATCACCCAGTAAACGACAGAATCGTAGATCTGTGTATGTTTTTGAGTTTGGATTTGCTATACGTTCGTATTTCGGGGTATAAAGGGTGTGACAAATTTATTCTAAATATATATCGTGGGTTTCTTTTTTGGAATGGACGCAAAATTCCTTTTTTTTCTTGGAGCATTTTGGCAGGTGCCACCTTTAGAAGCCAATCTCAGGTCAGTTCATTATAGAAGGTCAGTAATCAGACCTATAAGCATATCTCGTTTGTTACTTTCAACTATTTTAGAATTTAGGAAGGTATTTAGGTGGGTCTTAACATTTTGATTAACTTCACCTGTGTAGGGATTCGACGCAAATGAAACTTGAATTATGTCGCTGATTTGGCAAGAAGGTTCTGGCGTCCCTACAAGGTGCAGATTGATGTGCAAAAGACCTGGGTTACATTACCTGACCATAAACCATTTACAACCTCCTGGAGGAAGGAGAAAGAAAGGTGTAAACAAACTTATTGATAAACTGGTAGCCCAGAGTTTCGAACTAAGTAGTTTCAAATCCCGCCCTTGTGTGCTAGTGGATTTAAGCATTTTGAGAAGTGCTTGGTGACATTGCATTCAAAATCTCCTATAGCAATTCTCCTGGAGGGTTAAAGACAGAAATGTTTTTGTACTTAATTTTGTAACATCTGGAACATCTAGGTTCGAGGTATCCAGCATTTCCCTACATGCAGTTCCCAGCTGGAGTAAGCCTCACAGACCACCTGCTCCTGTGCTGAATTTAAGATTAGTTAAAGATGCTTTATTTCCTGTGGGTGTTCATTTTTTCCTGTTTGGTATGGATCGGAAAGCCCAAATTTTGCAGATACTCAGCTGACCGCTGATCTTTAGGTAAGACACATCTACCATGTATACCTTCTGGTGCACATCTGGGCGAGAACAGGTTTGATCTGTGTATAAGCCTCCTAGTGGGCAATCCGGTCTGGTCGGAAAGCCAGTCTGCTCTGGTGTTTTTAATCTTATATCCTTCATGAATTGTGGTCATGTGTAAGCCAGTTTGTGCGCCTCTGTACGTATTAAGGTTATTTGGGGAAGGGGGATTATTTTGGGGGTTCTTTTTGGTCTGTTGCTTCATTTAGTCTTCTGTTCTGAGCCAATCAAGAGAGTTCTCGCTCTGTGTTCAACTGCAATTCAACTGGAAATGATCCGCGTTATAGTTATGACGATCTATAGCTATTTTTATTATTATCATACCCATTCTATAGAGACATACGAAAAAGTTCAAATGTATTAACCCGCTTTGTGGTGTTTTGCAGTTTCTGTATTTATTGTAACTGCTGTTCATTTTCTCATCGAAAACTTGACTTGTTTCTTTTTAATTTTAACGTCTGCGTGAATGTGAACGTCGAGTGAGGTGTCGGGATCGAAACACCTGAACGAGTGTCGTTATCCAAGTGGGTGAGCGAGTGAATGTCTGTGTATTGTATTACAGTTTGGACACACGTAGCTGACACTTCTCTGAAAGTCTCACCGTGACTCAGAAGCCTGATTTGTGCCTCTTTATAGAAAATAAAAAGACCTACAATACATTAAACATAAACATTTGAAGAATAAACATTGACTGCTGTGTTACTTTGTTTACATTTAAGTTTAAAATTCATTTTATGCTTATATAACGTTTTACAATTGACATCACAAAGCGGCTTTATTGAGTTTTGGATCCCAAAAGAAAACTCTTAAGCACAAAGTGACTGCCAAGAAATAATTCCCTATAAGTACTGTGAGGAACCTTTAGGGGCCACCAACCTTTTTGAAACTGAGAGCTACTTTTTGGGCAACAACTAATGTGAAGGGCGACCAGTTTGATACACACTTGTGAAATTACAAATTTATAACCTTTAATGACATGTTACTATTAATAATGAATGATATTCATCTATGTGAATATGCTGATCATGTAAATGATTTATCACAATAATTTTCAACAATAATTTAACAAGGTACGAAACACAAAAATATCAATATGCAAAATATGCAGCTATTTTTCGAACTGGCCCGCGGCCGACTCATGAGGTCCTTTCAGGCGACCTGGTGCCCGCGTGCACCACGTTGGTGACCCCTGCTTTAGAGGAACTAAGGCGTTAGTTAACAGGGACTCCATTGTTTTTGATTTTTTTTTTAAAATGATTAAATAATACAAATACAAAGACAACAATACAGGTATCTAAATGTTATAACTAGCTATAACAAATATCAGACTTCTTGGAAGGATCATGAAGACTTCTAGATAATCGGCACCATCACCACCTGAGTGATCGGACAGGAGCAGCAGAACAACAGAAACGTTAAACAGGCATGTTTGAGAGTAACAAGGGAACTGGTTGTCTTTCACAACAGCCGTCTCATTAAAATGACACATAATCTACACCAGAAGACCAAGTGTGGCAATAAAAAGTTCTCGCTTCACGTCAATGTATCCCCTAAGTAGCACTGCAATGGAAACCAGGAAGTCTAAGAACATCATGACCACCTCTTCTGTAAGAGAAGAAGCTCAGCTAGAAATGTCCACGAGGTGGAAGCAAATCGCACATTTGAAAAATATTGAGACTAGGTGTGTCTTAAACCTGTAGTGTAGTGCATAGTGCTCACTGAGTGCAAACTTCCTTTAACTGATGACGTGGGTCAATGAAGCCTAGTGGGTAGAGATTCTAGCCATCAACAGGAAGATCGGCGGTCACACAGCTAATGTTGGGTCCTTGAGCAAGACTGGAGTGTTATTGTTTGTCAGATGCACTAAAAGTGTGCTCGTGCAAGGATCGAATCAACCTAATAAGCGATAGTGGCCAGTGGCTGGACTTGAACCCACAACCCTTCTGACCACCAGTTCAGAACCTAAACCCAGCATCAACCAGTTTCTCGGCACCACAGAGCAACCTCATGTATGATATAAGTTTACGGAAAAAGACCTATGATAGAAAATCAGTGGAAAAGCTGGTCGCACCTAGTGGTGATATGAATGACACCCGAAGTGTGTTGCTTTTGTAAAGTAGTTTTAAAGTAGTTCCAGTTCCCGGTAACTGTTTCCCGGGACCTGAGCCCTTTGGTGCGACAAAATAACCAGCTTTCTTGAATTAAAACAGTAAGATACTGAAGATGCCTCATTTCCCTCCCCCTTTGCTGTAATTTGAACTATCATTTAAAAATCTGGAGGCATCCGTCTCTGGACTGGCGTTTCAGTGCCCACCTGTCAGAATAGCTGCTAAATTTAGGCAGGGTTTCCCCACACAGGAGGGAACCGCACCAGAGTTCAGCTGTTCATACACACAGCTGATGTTACTCAAGACTCTTGTTAAGAACTCTTTCGAGTTTTGAAAGATTGTTGGAAACTCCAAAAGTATGACAGCGCTGATAAAAAAAGTGCTTCAGAAAATACACAACCTCTAACCTTTTCCTGTGTATACCGACTATTCCTGTATGGAGCGCATGGACTTTCTTAAATGCATCTTTCCCCATCTATCTTCCAAGCTTTACTGCTTCTGACCTTCTCTGACCTTGATGGGAAAAGGCAGTGACTGTTGCTAGTGTCAAATCAACTGCAAAAGTGTTCAGTGTGTCCCAAATTAGTGTCCCATCGTGAAGCTGAAATAAGATTGAGCTGTGGTAGTCATTGTGTATTCGAAGATAAAAAGTATTCGTATCTTTAGATTTAGGGGTCAAAACCAGAACTTTCTGGGCTCGTTCTGAATAGTAGTGTGACTAAATCATACGTTTGATTTTATATTAGATTCCTCCCTAATTAACCACAAGTTCGCTCATTAAAAAAGAGTCGGCCTGTAGATATTTAAGGAAAATGTATTTGTATTGGATTGGTATGTGTGCATTTGACATAAACACATAAACACATTATTAAAATGCTTGTTCTCCACATGCTAAATAATGTGTTTATGTGTGTATGTGGTGCGTCACAATGGAAAAAGTGCCTAGTTGCCATCCGTGTGACATCAAAATCCCCAGTGATGCTCCTTAGATAGAAAACTCAGAGGAACCGAGTGTACTTGTATGCAGCCCATCGATGAATTATCTCTTACTGGAACTGCAGATGAATTCATCACAGTTATTGTGATGTCACAATGGGGTGAAAGATCAAAGAGCTGCAGAATGAAAGGAACCGTAAAGATAACTTACTGGAAGTGCCATTTTGGTAATGTCCTGCCTAAAAATGTACTCATCAGCTTTTCTTCGTCGGTTCATCCCTGCACTGAGAAATAATCAATGCTAATGCTTAAGCTAATGCTTTAAGGAAATGTTTAAGCAGAGTTCATTTTCACTGTTGTGCTCAGTTTTTACGCACTTTCTTTATTCCTCTGCATTTAGCTCAATCTGTGCAGCTAAGCATACATTTACACACACTAGAGGGCAGAAGGGAGCACACATGCACGGAGCAGTGGGCAGCCCTAACCACGGCACTCGGAGAGCAATAGGGGCCTTACTCATGGGCACTTCAGTCATAACCTGTTGACTTGAACCGCCAACTTTTTGAAGTACTGTTTTCTAAACACCAGGTCATGTCGTTGGTCTGTTATAATTCACATTGTTGTAAACAATAATAGACAGTGAGTCACTAAATAAATATAAATAAATAAATATGTTGTATGAGAATATACAACATTAGAAATAATCGTTCTCCAGATTCTGCAAACACCAGCCCACACAGTCCTTTATCGTCATCTGGATTCAGTGTCCTGCTGATGAGTCTGACGCTCGCCGATTCAACTTCCAAAGGTGGCAGTGATATGAGGATTAAGCCATGAATTTACTTTATTTTTCTTTCCTTTTGGTTGCTCTCTGCTCAGAGGTTAACCACAGTGGATAGTGGTCTGCACTATCTGCATTATTTTGGAAAATAAACCTGATTATTCTTATTTACATATACAATTATGTCAAAGGGTAAAGCTTAACTAAACTAGAGTGTGCAAAAGTTCTGTCGAGATTTAAGGAAACTTTAGAACTTGCTATTGGAATAAAACAAAAGCCAAAAGTATAAAGACTATTCGTAGATCTATTTTTGGTACCGTCTGGAAGCTGATGAGGGTTTACTTATAGTTCAGTAGATCTTGAGTTCTGTGTCGAGAGACACTGTTCAAAGAAATCTTGGCTCTGGGCCAAAAAAAAAGTTCACTAGGGTTTGAATTTCATGAGGGAAAATTTAATATGTAGTCACATAGAATTTAGGACGAGTGCGTGAACAGATTAAAAATGAATGAAGAAATTTGGGAAAGAACGGGTGGGTGCATTTCAGGTTCATCAATGACTGGTCAGGACCCTAGACCTTTTCCTTGTCCATGACCATCTGCTTTAACTGTTTTGACTGCTTGAAGTTCAGTCGCATTCGTCATAATGATCATTAGGATTAATAACAATTAATAGGACATGCACGACAATTTTTCTAAGTAATCGAAGAACTGATCGAAATCTGTCATTACTCTGAAAAATGGGTGTCAATTTTAGGGTTGAAAGGGGGCATATGTTCCATATTCCTGCTGAAAAACTGGGTATTTTGGGTCATTCTGGATCATGTTCCGATGAAAAGCATACTTTGATTATAAATGTGACTGTAGAGGATAAAACATACATAAAAGTGAATCAAATTATAGGCCGCACAGCTTAAATGATTTCAAATGTCTTGAAGGGAAACACAACACTTGTGTAGAAGTGTAGAATTACTATTTAAAAACATCCAAATGACAAAGGTTTAGCCAATGATTACTTCTAGAAAACATCCAAAGTTACAAATGATTACATAAAATTATTAAGTGAAGCTAAACTGAAGCTTAGGTCTGGGGACAACAGGCAGTTTAACAGAGGACCAAGTTTACCAAGTTTAACAGAAGACCCTCAGAGGTGCTGCTTCTCATATCATGATTTAAAGCATACCAGGGATCATGCATCAGTTTAAAAATATCACAATACCTGAAGAACTAATGTTCCCTCAAGCCAAAAAAGGAAAGTGTTTTGACAAGATTTTCACCCCAAATGGCCATCCCAATCTTAGAATCTCCATAATCCAAAAGAAAACTTTCCTTTGGATGGAGGGGGGCGGGGTGTAATAGAATAAAGTCCAAACATTCTGAGCTGAGTTGGAATACCTGATTATGGGTGCCAGAAGTTGGTCGACTCCATGAAACACAGATGTAACATGTAACAAACCAGAGAAGGTCATACTCTTGTGGACTAGCTGATGATGTCATGGAAACTGTATTAAGGGTGAATAGCAGGGTGTATTGCACCCCCCCCACACACACACACACATACACACATACATACACACACAGCATGCTCTGGACATCGACGCCCGGATGCCTATGTGTTTGGTAAGTGTGTGCAACTGAAGTGTTACGCGCTTCTTCAGAAGCTTCAGATTTATTTATTTATTACTTTCGTGTTGGGTCGTGGGTCATGAATAATCTTTAATGCATTTATTTTGTGGGATGCTCTCCAGTGCAGTCTAGTACTGAGCTTACACATACTTAATACAGAACCTTAACCACAAAGTTACGACAATCTAGTTATACAATAACAAACAAGCATAACATTATGACCACTTTAGTATATTGTGTTGGTCTTTTGCTTCCTAAATAGTCCCACATCTGTAATAGATTGCCTTTTCTGACACTTTTTTAAACAAATCAGAAACATCTGTATATATATCAACGAGGCCTGCCTCAAATGCCTCAGACCCTTCTGCCTCTTAACATTTAAGAGATGCTCTGACCCAGTCATCTAGCCATCATTACGTATACTTAATGATTCATATACTGTTTTATAGTATCCACTTTAAGCATAAAATGTTCACTTGCTATGTGATATATCACCTTCCTGGGTCATAGGTGTCGTGATGAAGAGATTGTGAGTGCTTTTAATGTTATGCTTTGTTTGTGTATATATCTAAATATCTAAATATAGCAATTATATACAAATTTGTTACACTTACTCAGTGAATGATCTGGCAACAAAGCACATCGACATAGAAAGAGAATTATTCCTATATTATTTAACAAAGTTAAACAACAAAAAACAAAGTTCACAGATGACTTTAGTGATGTAACAATCGATGACACCAGCACAGACTAACAATACAATCCATTGTTCAAAGACAGTAAATAAGAACGCGTTTGTCATTACGACTTGAGGAGATAAGTTGTGAAAAAGTCCGCGGAAGGAAGTCGTCTCTGTGCACCTGCAGCAATGTGGCTGGATGCGACATGGAAGGAAAACAGGATCCGGAGCTTAAACAACATCCTGTTAGACCCCCCCCACACACACACACACACACTGTTTGTATATGTGTGAGACTATTCCGACCTGCTGGGCAGAAAGAGAGGAAAGGATGAATCAGGAGGATGACGGAGCCGAGAGCTGCAGATCCTCAGAAACCTTGTTCGTCCTCACGTTCTTCAATCATCAATGTTTAGCGTTAGATGGTCGTTGATGTGGGTGGATGTGGGAATTACTGATGAGCGAGCAGTGACCTCACTAAATCTGTCAGCTTCCTACCACCTACCACATTTCCTCAAGTCCTGCAAGATCAAAATCATCTGAAAAATTTCGTTTCCTCTGGATCCAATTATCCAATTAATTGTGAATTAACTTGTATTATCCTTTATTAGAGATTTTTAATATCATTGCGCAAAAATAACAAATGAGTTGGATGCAAGATACTATATAGAAAAAATACTACAGACAAAAAATGTTGGTAACCAATTGTATTTGTCTTTATTGTCTTTGCTATTATAATCAATTGTTTAATTACTTTTATTGTTATGTTATTATATCTATTTATCTGTTATTATTTAGTATTGAAACTATTGTTCTTATATACTATTATTTTTTATTATGTTATAACATTGTGATTTTTTATTACATTTAATATATGTTCCAGTATTACAACTTGTTATTTGTTTTTATTATTATTATTATCTTGTTGAATTTGTTTTTTTCTTCTTTATTACTTTTACTGTTATTCTTTTTGTCTGTGGGATCGTATTGTTATTACCATTGTTGATTATTAATATTACATTATTATTTTATCACACTTTAAAGTTATGTTACATTAATACGTTATTATTAATATTATTAATATGTTTATAATTCATCTTATCGTCTTACATACACCCATTCGACAAATGTATGGGTGTTTATAATCTACAAAGATTAATTCGTCAGAAAGAAAAAAAAATTGACAGTAGATATTAAATGCATATTTTTTTTTCAAAGCAAGAAACAGGAGATTAGCTACTCTGGTCTGCAGCTCTTACAGCTTTGAAATTTTTTTTCCTCTGTCAGATAATTTAGAAGCTGGGAGGAAAGGGAGTCTTGAACATCCTGGTTGTTTATAGCCGTAGGAAGTCGAAGTGTTAAAGTTACTGGGCGAGAGGGATTTCTTTCTGGATGAGGATCCTGTAGACAAGAAGTGTTTCCTGCTCCTGTTTCCACATACCACCATGAAGCAGAGAGAAACAGAAAAAAATGATGGAGGCTGATCAATTTTGGTTGTGGTTTGTCGATATTTGGACATCAGACTCCAAAAAGGACATCAAACACCAGAAATAAGAACAATGGACCCCATGAAGAGAACATCAGACCTTTAAAAGGAAATTAGACTCTGGAAAGGAAAATAGCCCACCCCCCCAAACAGAGGACACCAAACCACAAAAAGACCCCTCAGAAAAAAAAACGTAGAAAGTGGAATGTCAGCCCCCCAAAAAGGACATTTGATCTCAAAAGGAGAACATCAGACCCAAAAAAGGAAAATGCCAAACCTATAAAGGATAAAATTAGACTCTTACAAAGAAGGACATCTGAGCCTAGAAGAAGAAGATTAAACCTCAGTTAGGAGCACATCCCAGCCTACTAAACGGAGCATTAAACATCAAAAACATGCTGGCACTTGTTGGCCCTTGAGTATGGTCCGTACCCCTTAATGTAAGTTGTTTTAGATAAAGGCATTTTCAGAGGCCTGTGATGTCAAAGTTTCTTTACATTACAGCATTACAAAGTTATTGGATTGAACTAATTGGATGATGTAATTACAACCAATGTTCAGTAAACAGTAAAGCCTTTTGGCACTTTGACCATCCCGATCCATACTAAACATAATTACACATATAGATCTAAACTCCTAATGAGTTGACTGTAAGCCCTATGTTACCACATCTAACCACACCACTGATGTCATCATTTGCTCCTGATGGATACCCACCATCCCGAAGTCCCGGCATTGGCGCAACTGAAGGAACCATGGCCATCGTTACAAAAAGAAATAAATAAGATTCAGTACTCAAGTGTGGGTGTTGACTCAGAATTCTGATTCACTGTGGGAATTGATTTATTTTGATAAATGGCAGCCGAAAGGCTAAAGAGCTTTTCGTACAAAACAGGAAACCCTGAGGACTCTTATAGTTAAGAGTAGCGTATTAACAGAGTATTGTACACACACTAGCTGACTACCTCACTGATTGAGGTTGACTCAACGTGTCTCAAAGCACAATGTATGTGAATACATGCACCTGTATGCACCCAATGCGCTACACATTAGCGATGATCAGTGCTCTGGCATTCAAGAATTGTAGTTGATTTGGAGCGTGCTGATAAATATAATACTTATCACTGATGCACATTACACAAACCAACACCCTGAGCTGGATAC
The DNA here is from genome assembly GCA_028565875.1 of Hoplisoma paleatum. Classification (NCBI taxonomy): domain Eukaryota; kingdom Metazoa; phylum Chordata; class Actinopteri; order Siluriformes; family Callichthyidae; genus Hoplisoma; species Hoplisoma paleatum. Next base: position 383,400 of record JAOTRQ010000034.1, read on the forward strand.
GACAGTTCCCTACTCAATCCCTGACAAATGCAGCCTCACGGAAAGTTCTGATGATCGTAAGACACAAACAATTACTGCTGCACCTACCTACAATCCACAATGCGTCCTTGAATAAAACATTCACTTATTAATATTATATAATCAAAGGTTTAACACCCACTGCCTGCCTGGCCGCGCTATGTTTGAGAACCCAAGATGGTCAGACAGCCAGAACACAGTTAACACATCGGTGTGTGTATGTGTGTATGTGTGTGTGTGTGTGTGTGTGTGTGTGGTATATGAAGAACGTGCATGTTAAGCGTATCTATATATCTCCTGACAATACACTGAAACATTAGCTCAGCATCTTTCTGAGCATGTGTAGACTGCACAAGATCTGCCGGTATTTAGCACCACAGCTGGAACGATTCCTTCACTTCTGTCCATCAGTTGAGGCTCACAGCTCCAGAATAAACGTCACATTAGTGCAGAAGCATGATCACACATGTAAACAGTCTCATTTCAGTAATTCTCCACAGAAGCTTAGTGGAAACGCTTCATCTCTTCCCAGAAGTGCTGGTGTCACAGAACGTGTCTGAATTCGTCAGCACTGCTGGAGCTGATCTCTCTTCATCTCCCTTCATCTGCTTCTGTTAGGAAAAAAAAATTCAAATCCATTAATAATTTACATGTTAAACTTTTATTAGTTTATAATTATTTATAATATTTATTTTTTCAGCATTTAATAGTTACATTTATCCAAAGTGACTTACAATTACATATTGAACGCAATTCTTTGAACAATTGAGGGTTAAGAGCTGAACTTTAATCCAGTATCTTAACCACAAAGAAATCATTAATAACTTAAACTTTTTTGAGAAAAAATTCATGTTACATTAATAAGCTGAATTACTTTAGCAATAATATACATATGAAAAAATACATATTTATACATTTATCTTTTAATACTTCAATAATAATAATAATAATAATAATAAACAAATAAATAATATAAATATAATAAAACATATTTTCTTCTATTCAGCCAACCAATTATATTTTACTTGAAGTAAAATAAATTATTTATATAATAAGTTTGAAAATTTTTATTATTGATATTAATATTTTAAATTAGAACAACAACAATAATAAATAGAATTTGGTAATAATAAAATGTGGTTTTATACAATATTCACGCACGCACGCACGCACACACACACACACACACACACACATATA
>JAOTRQ010000034.1:395317-413713 GCA_028565875.1 Hoplisoma paleatum
GTGTGTGTGTGTGTGTGTGTGTGTGTGTGTGTGTGTGTGTGTGTGTGTGTGTGTGTGTGTGTGTGTGTGTACGTGTGGTAATTAGTCGCAGATATATTATATATAAATACTATAATCCACATAAACATTTCGTCCATGTCATGTCAAATTAAACACTTTAATGCTAATCCTAGTTTGAAGCACATATTTCTTCCTGTAAATGCTGCGTTTAAATGTTTAGATTAAATCTAAAGATTATTTACATTTATTTAAGTTCTCGGGGTGGAGGTGTGTACTACGAACTTTTATTGTAGAACTAACTTTTGTAGAACTATGAAGTGACCAAATTAGCATGAAAGTTGTAGCGTCGTAGTAGAACTGATGTGTTTTAATTTGTTTTATTATTTCTTAGCATTAGTTTATTTAAGAATACGCATTATCAGATTCCTTTGTTAGGACACATCAATAATAATCAATAATAATTTACATCTAATCATGTTGAAAAAAATATATTTTGCCTAACAACATTAGCATGGTAGACATTGGGTAGTGGAGGCTATTTAAAAACTGTGGGTCCACATCAGAACACTGTTTCAGATAAATGTTTTAGGTGTTTGGAATGTGTAGCTTTGTTTTGCTTAGGTATATCTTGATATTTAGTACTTGGGTCTGCTTCTCCAAATTGCATAAATTATGATAACTAATTTTGAAGCTAACCAAAATTCCAAAATCCAAAATTTTACAAATAAATGTTACTAATATTAACTTTTTTTCTGAATCGACTACATGAAGGCCTTTTCTGGGTGGATCATCTGTAATGATTTACTGAAGGTGTTTGTATTGTAAATCATAAATTATATGAATATTCACTAAGATGTATCATTCAATGACTAAATTCTCGAAAACATCCAATGAGAAACGTCTTTATTATGTAGCATGCCATGTGCATGATGCTTCTCAGGAAATTCCCGCTAATCCAGGTGCAATCCCTCGTTTTTAGGCTGCCCTGATAGATAGGCTGCCATCAGATCTTCATTGGTCCCATGGCCATGAGCCTTAACAATAGAGTTTCCTCATTGTAGAGAGGAAAAACAAGAAGCGACTCATGATTGCACCCATCTGTAACGGATATGTGTGTCTGAAGCGCGGGAATAGCGGCCGCCGGGAAGCCATTGTGCACACGGGCCTTTCTGCTGACTTTCCTCTCCAAGCTAATTTATCTGCCGGAAGCAGCGTTTGTTCTAACACTGTAGCCGCACACAAAAAAGGCTAGCCAGATAATGAAGCGCTGCTGGAATCGGGACAAGGCCCATCGGGGTACTTGAACCCGGTCATAGTGCACCATTATCTCCTTGCAGTATGCTTCCTGATCACGCTCAACTGTTTCCTGTGCCTCAGCAATCCGGCCACCTTAAAACTTTGGCTGGATTCCAAATGGCTCCCTATTTCCTATGTAAAGCACACTACATTGAAGATAATGGCTTGCACAACCTATGTAGTACATTATATATACAAACCCAATTCAAAAGAAGTACTAAGGAAAAAACAAAAACTAGGGACAGGGTCATGTTGACTACTGTCTTTTCAACATTTAACAGATGTTCTCATTTTCAATGTCCCTTATTTTCCACTGTAATTTGAAAGATGGACTCACACACTATACATTACAGCTTGTCCCAAATCATTTCAGATGTTGGTACCATTTCTGTTGATTTAAATTTGTGCTGTCGGGTCGATTTGGATTCCTGTTGAACATATGGATAGTGTTTCCAGAACATCCTGTATTTTGTTTGGGTTTTTCAGGATTCTAATGGCCTAACAGTTGTTCCTTCTATTGTGTCCCTCCATCTTGTTGTGAGACTTGAAGGATTTAAGGGTTAACATGAACTAAGAGTAACTTTCCTCAGCTCAACAAAGATGCCTGACCCTCACCAATCGCTATTTTACTAATATTTTTTAATGTGTCTTTCTTGCAGTACAGAATAGCCCATGGTAATAAAAAGCTTGTTTTAATGTGAACACTGTCACCATGTTTCAGCTACTTGATGAACTTTCATTTCTTTTATTTGAGTTTTGGTTTTCTTAATCTGTTAACATCACTGTTCCATGTTCTATATACTTTTTTTAATAAATTCAAGTCAATACGTATTACCATTAATAATAAGTTAATTAGGTAAATAATTACAATAACAGTTTGAAACATCATGGAAATCCCCATAATTCCTTGGCATGTTATCTACATGTCTACTTGCTTTTACAATATACTAAACAAAGGGAGTCATTTGGGATTTAGTATTTCCTTTCCCTCTGGTCAGTACGATAATTGTGTCACGTAAATTTTTCATGTCTATTGTTTGCCGGTTGAGCGACATCCTCTTTTTCTCCAGAGCGTGTGCAGTATGATTGCTGATCTGCTTTCTCTTCAAGGCCGTGTGTCGGCTTCAAAGCTGAACAAATCGCCCTGGCCTGACTAATGAGTCCCATAGACTGGCTCGGTCGCCTGTTGACAAGCAAGCGCTGTCGACTTCCTCTGTCAGCGTGGACATGTAGTGCTCATTAGCAGATGAATTTCAGGCTGAGGAGACTTCAGGCTGCCAGTCTGTTGCCTCACAGGCCCAGCTCATATCAGAAGTTCAACCAGGGCCTCATTTGTGTTTGCCTACCATTTATTTTTGAGTTAATTGTGTTTTTAGTCAAGGCTGAGATTAGATTAGTCTTTGGATCACCTGTTTGAATGTCTGGTAAGTTTGCTGACTGGGATCAATACTAGCCTACCTTTGAAACGTTGTCTGTTTACCAACGTGGCATCTGAAAACCACTAATTTGTTTAGCTAGCACTCTTGACATACATATTTGTGGTTTTAAGGATATATTTAGGCTGACTCTTTAGCTCCAAGCGAAGTACACTTGTTTCTCAAGATTTTGACAGTCATGTATGCGTATCAGCAAAGTACACCTTGCTAATGGATGAGAGAGACGTCAAGTGCAGTGAAAACCAACTTGTCTGCAATTCTTCCGTGAGAAACTAAGAGCCCTCAAGACACAGTCTGATAAAATAACAAAGTTGCACTTAGACAATAAGAGAAGTGGGGAAAGGGGACAAAAAACAAGGATAAATCTGGTTATAAAAATCCCTAAAGGATCTGCAGTTTGTTTTAAAACAATGGACCTCAAAGAGAGATTGAAAGTGATTTGCATATTACTCCCTCTTGCATACATTATATAATAAAATAATTCAAAGAATCGGAAGGAGTTTGCAGATACAGTATCTAAGATTGCAAGGTTAATTATTTGATCTTCCATTTTTTAGACAGCATAGCATAAAAACACCATAAATCAATAGTTTAGACAAACTTTGACAAACTTTGTAGATTAAACTCTAAACCACATGCTGTTGCTGCACACAATACAAAGTTCTGGCTGTGGCAGAAAATATATTGCTGAAGAATTTTGTAAAACATATAACAGCAATGACCCTGTGCTATTGTTTAATGTCTAGAACTAATAAACTCAGCTGAACCTGTTCAGTTTTACATGCAAATGAATTGTGTCATTAATTCCCTTTTGCGCTTCCTTATTCAAAATGACACTGTCAGCCGTATTAGCGTCTCGCCAAAACATATTATTACCATCTCTGGGAGGGGATCAGTGTCACTGCAATGTTTTTGTGTATTCACATTTTGCATTGGTCATTATTTATTAAATGCAGCCCAACGATGATAAGTGGAAACCCAGTGAGAGGGTCATGGGCAGCCATGGCTCGCTGCTGAACGTGAAGAGCTTAGGCTGGTATCTGTGGTCTATTCCAACCCATGAACTATGGTATGTTGTGCTGGTTCTGATAGAAAGATTCTGAAACAGACCAGTCCATAAAGAAAGTAGCCAAAGTGTTATGCCTGAAGTATGTATATATACAAATAATAAAAATAACACAAGATGACAAGGATATGCTAATTGTTCCAAATCAACATAAGGCTATGGTGATGTAAGTCTTGTTTGACTGTGGATGATGTAGCCAATGATTTCCAGCATCTTGTAATTCACATTATGTTTAATATCTTGTGTTGAATATTGTATATATATTTATTGTGTTTATCTTTTTAATCTTCTATTAAGCATTCTTGGTGAGTAGCAAAGTATGAAGTTAACTTATTTTGTAAATAACAATAAAACTCTAAAATCTTGACATATGTAGATTTTTTACTATCATTGAGGTCAGGGTTTGCAAACGCATAACCAAAGCAAGATATCCTTTGAAAAATGACTATTTTTGCCCGCTAGCCAGATGTGTAAAAGCCATACTTCTCCTCTCAAGCTCGTCTGTCTCCTCTAATTCCGGAAACAATACTCTTAGTTGAAACTGCATTTGAAGTCACATAAGCATGTCTTAGGAATAAGGTTTAAACTGCCTGGGCCTAGTGCTTCATTAATCTGTGGTTGGCGTCATATGACTGGGTGAACCACACAAGTGTGCTGTTCAACTTTCTCTGTTTTATAGTCAGTATACGAGCTGGAGAATATGCCAAGCTGACAGAGTTTGATTCTGGCTCTTGTGAAATGAGTGTTTGTTCTCTTAGGCTGAGTGCTCTAGCTCTATTTGGAAAGCAGAAGTGAAACACTTGCCTCCGAAACCTCGGATCTCAATAAGACCAACACGCAAATATGTCTGGTCCCGATAGTGTCTGTTGCTTCACAGAGCAACATATGCAACTTCTGATAGTAATTCCTCTGAGACGATTTTTCTGAAGTACTGAGGCACAGAAGCTTGTCTCGCTATCTGTCTTACCGTCAGTCTTGCTACATGTCCTGGTTCCTCAGTCATTTTCATGTCTTGTTGTGCTTTAGAGACTCGGTGTCTCGCTGTTTGTCTGACTTTTATTGCTTGTATGACATTGTATATTTTAGTGTTTTGCTGTCTGTCTCAGTATCTGTCTGGCTATCATTTACTGTACTGTTCTTTGGCTTACTATGAACTTTTCTGTTAGCTCTTATGCTAGTCTCGTTGTCTTGCAAGTCACTCATTTTTATGACCTGTAATAAATGTCTGTTCTATTAAAATGTGTGTCTCCTAGTCTTGTTGCCAACTTTACTTCCTGTCTCGATGTGTGTCTTACTGCCATTTATGCTGTCTGTAAATACTGTCTTACTGTTTTTTCCATTGTACGTCTCACTGACTCTCTTTTTATGTTTCTAATATTCTTATAGCTTTTGTTGCGTGGAAACAAATTCAAATCTCAAATTCAAGTCTTAAATTTACTCTGATTTTCAGTCTCACTATTTGTTTCATTTCTCCCCTGTTTTGCCCTCTTTTGACCTTGGTGTGTCACATTTTGTACCTTGTGTGATATCGGAAGTCGGTTTTGCAGCTTTCCCTAAGCTCTTTTTAAAGGAAGGAATAATGCATAATTCATAGCTACAATGAAATTTCTTCCTTTGAACGTATTGTTATTATCATTATTATTATTATCACTATAATAGCATGTACTCATATAATTTTGCACAATTGCACATAATGACATGAACTAAATGCCACATAGTGCCACCCATCTGATCCAAACTCACAATAGTTCAGTGTAGTGTAAATTTAATTCATAATATCATATAATATCAATAACAGCCTTTAATACACTATAATGCACCTACAACCAATTAAATGCAATCTTGCAATATAAGATAAATTATTATTTAAGTTTTTTTATGTTATTTTTTTTAGCTATTTTAGGTCAAATGCATCCAACTGAGAATACATAAAATCCAATTAAATAAAGTAAAATGTCAGCTTACTGTTAAATTTGAAACTAAAGCTCTACTGCATTGCAATGCCCATCTAAAGAAGACTAGATGTCATGTAAAAAATAGAAATCGAGTTTCACTTCCTATTGGGAGGCAATTGTGAATTTTTTTTCTCCCTTTTGGTTTAAACAGGTTATCATATCATTAACTAAAAAACAGAACGGTATATTTAACTAATGCTATTTACAGTTGTTGTTTTTTTACACATATAGACAAGGTGAATAAACACCTAATGATGTAGATATAACTGTTGCCATGCAACAGCATTCTTTAAAAAAAAAACTTCAGCTATCAAACATTGTTTTGTCAAGGCTTAAATAGCTTGTTAATTGAAAAATGAAGAAAATTCTTACTGTAACTGTAACTTCTGGTTCCTCATGGAGTTCAAGTATTGTTATGTGGTTTCGAATGATCTTTTCTTTCTAACTTTAGTAAACTCAGTGTTTAGAATGATTCGTTTTTTCAGGCATTGCGTGGCACGGTGGCTTAGTATTTAGCACTGTCACCTCACGGCAAAAAGTCCTTGTTTTTCTGTGTATAGTTTGCATGTTCACCCTGTCTGCGTGGGTTCTTTCCTGGTAATGCCCACAGTCCATGGACATGCATTCAGCTTATTTAGAGTTACTTTAATAATCATCTCACTCTGTGTGTGTGTGTGTGTGTGTGTGTGTGTGTGTGTGTGTGTGTGTGTGTGTGTGTGTGTGTGTGTGTGTGTGTGTGTTCATCTTTGTATGTCTGTACCCTGCAACAAACTGGCAACCCGTTAAGATGTTCACTAGATAGTGGATGCTTAGATATTTAAAACTATTACGTGAATTTTATCGAGTGAAAGCAGTAAACCCCTTAACACCTTTCCTCTTATTATTTTAACTATGAACCCTTGTTTAGAATTTTAAAGGCATAAAATTATGATTTCAAATAAATAAAATACATTTGGTTATCTTCAGTTTAATGAAGGTTCAAGAGAATAGACATTTGTTGTTGTTGTTGTTGTTTTTATTTTATATTTTTTATTTAATTTACATTGGTAAACATATGGAGATGACTGATAAACAGAACACGTTGTATAAGGTTAGAGGAAACGCATCAGGCCCAGCTCATCAGCAAAAGTGCTACATGTTATTTTTGATTTATTGGTTCATTCAGTGTAAAATCATTTTCTAAGTAAACATCTTCTCTGAAAGGTTTTGTATGAGTGTGTTCTGAGTGGATCTGAGGAAGTGTTTCATATTGTATTTTTACCATTAGTTGTCCACATGGTTCATATGTGGTTTCTGTCTAGATTTGTGTGTTTTTCTGTGTGTGATACTGAAAGTGGACATGTACTCTTGGTTTCACTACTGTGCCAGCTAAAAAAACATCACTGGCACATTCTAAATATGCAATAAACTTGCAAACAAAGAGAGGACAAAAGTCTGTTGACATGTGATAGTACACAAACACTGCTAGAGTTAAATGTTTATCTGTTGATAAGATCATTACATTTAAATGACCTGTCGTTATTTGTGTATTTGATTACTCTGTCTAAAGCGTTCCCATCAGTTGATAAAAAAAATAACTTGTTAGATTTGTAGGACCAATCTCCCAATGTTTCCCCAACCTTCTAATGTTCAATTTATGCAGCCAAAAAACATTGTCACTGTTTATATTAAAAACCAAGACTTTTATAAATCATTCTTTGAAAACACATATACATTTGTGTAAATGTATGCCACTCCACACCCAAGCAACATCCAAGAATAGAGGCGAGCCTTTCCCAAACTGTTTTCACAAATGTAGAACACTGCACACGTTATGTAACTAAATGTTATATTTGATTACATTTTGACAAGTCATCGAATTCAAATTGGTAGAATAGAATTAGAATTGTTATTTTCTTGTACAGACACACACACACTTTCCCCAGATTTGACCCTTAGCCCTGTAGTTTAGTTGCCACTAGTGGTGAGTCTGCAGGGTTGTGTCAGCAAATGTTTGTTTCACTCACCGCCTTCCCAAAAGTTGTGAAAGAACCAGATCAGAAATAGCCAAAGATGTCTGCTTTCACTCAGGTCTTTTTCAGGTTAATTTTACAAATAGAGGACAAAGAATAAGAAAAGTAAAAGCCATACACACACACACACACACACACTCTCTGTGAGAGAGAGAGAGAGAGAGAGAGAGAGAGAGAGAGAGAGAGAGAGAGAGAGAGAGTTGGTCATCCAACTTAAGTAGTGACTAATAGAAAAGCTTTTTGTTAGCAGTCTCAGTCTGGTAAAGTACTTAACTTTTAGTACTTAACAACGATCCTGTTTTGAACATAGTAGTTTTATCTAAAATCAGTGGAGTATCTGAGGTTAAGTACAGGTCTAGTCATCAGAAGTTCCTCAAAATCTGATTACTTACAACAGTATCCAAAGAACTTTGTATATAAATGTTGTCTTCAATGCCGAATGAGCAATAAGAGCAGGTTGGTATATGGAAACAGCTTTGGTGATTAACCAGGGACAGTGTTCCGTGGAAGGACAAACTACAAGTTGTCATCAAAATGCTGGGCATCCGAGACTCATTAATACCAGAGAACTATCATCTATTTACATTTTGCTCTTTTAGCAGACTTTTTTATCCAAAGTAGCTTATAGTCTGTGCAATTGAGGGTTAAAGACTTTGTTCAAAGACGCCAGAGTGCATTGGTTGGTCTTCAACTATCAAGTGACCACTTGTAGGATACTAGCTGGCTACTGTTAGTGATGGCGGAGGATGGGAGAAACTTCTTGTATATAAGTCTGCATAGACACAGGCGTGTTGAAATGCTCACACATATCCACTGCTGCGATAGCTTTCTAAACATTAGATCTTATTTGTTTAATGGCCGTGGTATCAGATACATCAGGCTACATTTAGATTTCTTGTGGAGTCTATATTGTATATTCTACTCTCTCAGGTACAAAAGGAGGTAACTGTCTAGTTCCATCTACTTCTCACTTTTCAATATACAGCTTTTATTTTAAAGGTAGTCAAGGCCTGATGGTTACAAAAGGATTTTGATCAGAAGGTTGCTGGTTTGATTCTGAGAGTTTACAGGTTACAACTGAAGTGCCCTCAAAAAAAAAAAAAAAAGCCCTAACTGCTCCCATGGCCCTGTGGCTAAGGATGACCATCATGTTTACTAGTGTGTGTAAATGTGTGTTTAATTTCACGGAATGGCTTAAATGCGGAAGAATAATGTGTGAAATTTTTGATATATGTGTGTGCATTCCAGCATTAATTAATGAATTATTGAAGTTTCTAAACAAGCACAAGTGATCAGTTTAGCACATCACAGCATTAAAGCCATTGCAGCACACTTTACTTTTGAGCTATGTTCAGAAAAACATATAGACGTAACGATATTATCATATACATATATATATATAACACATGGTACAAATGCATAGGGGAAGCTGTAAAATTGTGCATCTCTAATGAGATGTGTAATCTACACTGGATCTGTAATGATAGCGAATAGCGATCATTAAAATAATGCTAACTGAAACATGGTGGGACATCAGCACAGTTCCTCCTCTCGACTCAACCTGAATAGAGCCACAAATACGGCAACACGTACATTATCACTTTTCAAGATCATAATCTGTTCTTTCGCACTGAAGATCTGTTCCTCTATTTTATCTCGGATTAATGTGTATGTTTTTTTGTCACATCACCTTTCTAAAAGTGTGACATGAAAAAAAAGAAAAGCTTAGTCTTCTGAGTGCAAGTAAACCATTTAAGCTATGCTAAGAAAGTCCACAGCAAATATAGCTTCTTTTGCTAATCTCTATTTAGACTGAGCATACATACTCCAAATAGAAAAGACCAAATCTGATCTGCCAGTTTTGTACTGCTGTCAGTGGTGCTCACTTTTATTTGCTAGAGCCGGGGCCCAGGACCGGGGTTGTAAAGCCCAAAAATAGACAACGGAGCTTGGGTGTTTTGAGTCATAGAAATATCTGGTGATCAGGAGTGTTGTTCTATGTCCTATGAAACCTTCTTGAACCTGTTATCACTCTACCATTTAGTTTAACTTTAATAATTAGGGGACACTCTCTGCAAAATTGTGTACTTAGTGATTTCACATGTAAACTACATCTTCTGTTGTTTCACTTTAAGGTGGTATTAATATAAACCTGTTTATCCTCATGGGGAGAAAAACTGCAAGACTTCTGGTGATCAGAGATGGTGGGCTTCTGTCATTCTGCTTCTCTAATCACTGATAGTTGATGGCAGTGTTTTTTATTGGAAACCTTGTTACCCTCTTGAGGACCAAGATTTCAAGCCTTGACTGATATAGCATAAATACTGGTAGTTCTTTTGGAAACCATTTTACATTTACCATTTTTCACCAGAGAGGTTAGCTTGAGAATATATTCACGATGGGGTTTGTTGTTTAAGGATAAGCCGGACTTTCTTTTTTTTTTAATCTAGGGGCAACGTTTGGGTTTGCCTGTTTGCATAAAATATCCAGTTGTTCATTACTTAGTTAATTTAAATAAAGTGATAATGTTTTAATCATTGCCGTATCAACTGTGATAAATCTGGTCATTTGCTGGTGAAGGAACTCACAAGGCTTAGTGTGCTAATCTGTAAGGTACCAGTGTTGAACTAGAATAGATCATTTTTCTGCCTTTAAGTCTATTTAACAACTATTATTAACTTACTATTACGTATAATAGTAATACGTTTATGTATTATCAACCTACCCCCATCCACTGCTTTTGTGCATTCAGTACATATTCACCTACTGTCTCTTTAAATCAAACTGACACCTCAAATTTAACACAAGCATTTGAATACATCGACACAAGTACATTATCACATCTTCACGATTAAACACTTTTGTAGATTGCAATCTGTTCCTTCACACTGAAAACTTGTTCCTCTATAGTTGCAGTTTTAATCACCTTTTTGAAGTATAAAAACCATTAGGAAAACAGTTTTTTCTCAAGACACGATATTCTGAATCCAAAATATTGAGACTACATTGTCTGTCTAATCTGACTGTGTTGAATATATAGCAAGTCAGTAACTACCAAATCTGAATTACCTATTCATTTCTTTTCATGGCATGTGTAATACCTGATTCATTATAACATCATGCATAACATTATGACAACTTTCCTTATATTGCATTGGTCCCCGTTTTGCTACGAGTCCTGTAAATGTGCTGCACTGTGTATTCTGACACCTTTTTTTATCAGAACCAGCTTCAACACCTGCAACGATTTTAGCTACGATAGCTCAGCGATAGCCATTGCTTCCCACGTGCTTAAATGAGACCTGGAAACCCACTGGTTTGAAACCACTTTCGATAGATATTGATCACTGCAGACTGGGAACCAGTAGAGTGGCAGGTTTGAAGATGTTTTCAACCTGTGACAGACATTTCTAGCATTCATTTGCAAAACAAAACTTATTTAGGTCTAGCTGATTGATTGATTTGGCGTAGTTGTCATATTGCAGGCACATCTAGCTAATGGATTAGCATCAAGTCAGTTTGACATGCCAAAGATGCGTACGTGTACATCTATATCTATCTATCCATTTTCTCCGAGAACCTACAAAGCTGATACTCGGCTCCGTCATTCCCTATCATGTCCTTGGAAAACCGACTCACTTCTCAACTTTACTACATCTGATGGTTTGTTCGATACCGACATCAAACGTCTCACCAGGGTCACATGGATTTCATCAATGATATTTCATGCCAGTCATGCGATAATACAGTGTATGTTACATCGTTACTTATCTTCGAATGCCAAAGCTCTCACTGACACATTACTAACTCTCTTTTAGAAACACCAAAGACCTAAATCACTCAAAACAATTACTCTCTATCTTGCGTGAAATAATCTCACGGTTCTATCATATTATCTGCCATAGCGGAGCACGTGGGCACCTGTCACCTCTCGACATGTCTTAAAAAATCACTGGTCTGTCTTATCCATCCAAACTAGTCATAAAACAAAAAACTGAATTGTAACTAGCAGAATGTATAAATTACATCATTCCAATTATCTCATTTAACTTTTTGCTGATCACCATTTGATACCTTAGTGGGGGGGATAGAATATAGAAAAATTATTTTGAAAACTATTGTTACTAATTTGGCTCTTATTAGCAATTGCCATTAGCGCAGGATCCTGTGTTTAAAGAATTCAAAGCACTTGAAGAAACAAGGACTGAAATTAAACAAGCATCGGAAAAGCCAGAGGAAGCATTTAAACCATCCACCCTGCACTCCTGCAGCTCCACCAAGTTTGAACTTCAGTCCGAGCTACTGGCCTGCATTCCTCCTTGCTAATTTAAGGGAGTTTCCTTGCATTTTCATCTCTGTTTTCACAGCCTGTCATAAGCCAAAGGGGAAGCCAAATAAATTAGCTGCCATTGTTCAGAGCCCTAAGCTCTCTCAATAACATTATTTGTGGAAACATACATGCAAGAATAACTTCCTGAGTCATGTGGACTGTCTGTGTTCGGAGGAAATCGGCCGCTCGCTTTCAGCTTACTAAAAACCTTGAAGTCCAAAACTCTCGCTTTCTCTCTTTCTCTTTCTCTCTTTCTCTTTGCTTCTTTCTCTTTCTCATCCTTTCATCACTGCTGCTGTGCCACATCCTGCCTCAGCTCAAGGAGGCAGGAAAACTGTTTTAGTGACAGATAGAGATCCTTGGTTGATGGTGCACAATGCTGAAAACAGGATATGAGCCCTCAGTAGCACTGTGACCTTACCAGCACTTATCTAAAGCATTTACTGAAAAGAATCCTTACAATCGACAAAGGGATCAGAGTGGGGAGGGGGGGGGGGGGTGCTTGGGAAATCATGGCAGGCAAACCATTGCCTCTTGTTGTTATCTTGAAAAAAATGCAGGTGAAATGATTTGTAGTACTCCTCACTAAATGCATATTTATTTTTACTGTCTATCTGGTCTTGTGGTCATGATTTTGGTTTGTCCAGCACTACCCAGATGTACTAAGCACTAGGAACATCCAGAGCACTGATCCAATCCATCACAGGGCATCACACCCTCACACATGAGCACATTTTCTTTCGGAAGACCCCATTGTGTTTAGTGTAGTCTAGTGGTTATCCAAGTTACTGGAATAATAATTGAAATCCTTGCCACTTCTGGGTAGCCTTAACTTTCAATCGCCCAGACTGTCAAACTACTTTTTATACAAATAAGCATCTGTAAAATAGCTGGCGGTGCTGAACATTCAACACTAGACGTTAGGTATTCGTTCTGTGTGGCCTCGTACCAATTGACCCACGGCCCAGTATCGGTCTGCTATACATTCTGTGCCACCGAATAAATGCAAATATATAAAAATACATTTTGCATATATTTCACAATTTATCTCAATGTGAAGTAGTTCAAATTTAATTCAACCAAAATGTAAAATGCTCCTCTTTTTTCTTTTTTAGCAAGATTACCTAACACTAAAAGGAATTTGTAGTTCTTATATATGTAATATTGGTTTGACAAGAGTTTGTTGTTTCATCCTTTCAAAATAATTGTACAAACACATGAAAGAAAGAAAACATCTTATTTGCATCTACTCTTAAGTTTTACAGCTGCCCATCATGATTAACCAAGAGACTGTGTGGACAGTGTCTGTAATTGATTCATCAACTTTATGTCTCGCTCTCACCCACAGTGATGAAAAAAGTAAACAACATGTGTCTAAGTGACTACCGCACACTGAGTCTCTTTACCCATGCAGGTAGTTTTACAACTGCTCTGTTTGCCCAGCACATCACAACAGTCCTGAGGCCTCCAATAAAACTACTGCTGATCAATATTTCCTGGCCTAGACCTGCTGTTTGGGCCAGCTGATAAGCTTACCGTGGGTAGTCCATTACTAGTGAAGCTAGCACCCAGATTTATGGCTAATGTATCACTACTGTATACAGAACAGGGCGGCGGAGATAACGTGCTAATCACCGCTTTGATCCTGCTTGTTAAATTCCATTGCACTCTCCCGGACCCATCCAGCAGCATTACAACAAGCTCTTTGTGTGAGCAGATCGATAAATATATTAGGTGTTAAAGGGGGTATTTATGGTGTGTGGCTACAAGGACGATTAGGTGTATCACTAAGTTGCCTGTGCTGTGCTTCCCCATCTCGTCACATGGTTGTTTTTTTCTGTTTTCAATTACTTTCCATCTCTAATTTGGTCAATATTCTGTTGTTTGTGATTGTTTCACTTTTACAGTCACTTGTATATATAAAACAAGTAATATATATAAAACAAGTAATCTGAAAAAGTTGAGGTTTTAGACCAGGGGTCACCAACGGACCTGTTCTAAAAATAGCTGCATATTTTGCATATTGATATTTATTTGTTTCCTACCTTGTTAAGTTATTGTTTAAAATGATTGTGAGAAATCATTTACATGATCAGCATCTTCACATAGATAAATATAATTAATTATCAATAGTAACATGTAATCAAAGTTTATAAATTTGTGATTTCACAAGCGTGTATCAAACTGGTAGCGCTTTGCATTAGTTGGTACCCCAAACGTAGCTCTCAATTTCAAAAAGGTAGGTGACCCCTGTTTTAGACACTTTTAGTTGACATACAAAACAATCATCTATTGTATGTGGTTTTGTATAATTTTGCTGTTATGGAGTTTTGGAGTTTGGTGGTTGTGTGACATTTCATGTGTTAGAATCCTTGCGGCTGAATTTTGTACATGCTGTAGTCTCCTAAGCCCATAAAGAATGGCATTGTAAGATCAAATTCGGATCATGCTGCTTGCCATCAGCAGAGAGAGAGAGAGAGCACAACTCTATCGACCATGCTCTCTTTGGATTAGGAAATGGTGCTTTCTCCCGACATCAACTTCCAAGTATGTTGGTCAGCATATGATGTTATTTATGTTAGTTGGTCTATCGGAGCTGAGTCGCAGTGCTTTCTCCAGAGCGAGCTGGCTACCTAGCGACGCTGCATCATACATCAGTGGCAGTCCTGAGATAGGGAGGGACTAAATCTTGGGAGTGTAAAGTAAAAATCTAAGACTACTGCTTAGACTATTGGAGCGGCACGGTGGCACGGTTATAGCACTGTCGCCTCACAGCAAGAAGTCAATCCCAGTGTCGGGCTGGGGACTTTCTGTGCGGAGTTTGCATGTTCTCCCCGTGTCAGCGTGGGTTTCCTCCGGGTACTCCGGTTTCCTCCCACAGTCCAAAAACATGCACTAGGTTGATCGGAAGTGTGAAATTGTCCAGTAGTCTCACAAGTTCCCACCACTTACTGGTGGCTGTCGTCAGGAAGGGCATCCGGACGAACAACTCCAAACATTAACCCCAGGAACTGGGAAATCGGACGATTTAGACGAATAGATAGAGAGAGAGAGAGATTTATTTAAATGCAAACAATAAGAACCAGAAAAATGTTTGTCTTAAGCATTTTCTTTTCATTTCATTTTTGCATTTCAGGCCTGCAACATATTCCACTGCATTCTTTTTTAACATAAAATACGTATGTGTGCATCATGTGATTATGGCATGTTGAAAAATGCATGAACTTCCCTGTAAGTGATGATGTCTTGAATGCAGCATAAGTTCTAACCCTCTAAGATCTCAGTGTACTTTTTTGTATGAATGTTGCAATCACATAAGTGCACAGGTGCATGCCATGAGAAATCCTGGCTTTTGGACGTTTTGATGATAACATTCTGGATCTTTTTCATATTTGGTCTGGAGCACAAGGTGCTCATATTTACCACTGTTTGATGGTCCATCATAGATAGCTCTGAACCCAGAGAAGAAAGATTGAAGTCACATTTTCTTCCCCAGGAAGAAAGATTGAAGTCACATTTTCTAGATTTTCTCTCAACCTCAGAAATAATAAAATTGAAAAATGAAAATGACTTCCTAACAGTAAACATTTATGAGATATTAACATTAATCCTGAACGCCTTTGAAAGATGTACCAGTTGTTTAATGATAATAATAATTATTCATAATTTTCTGTTCTCTGGTGCATATAAGAGAGAGAGTATATACTGACAGTATAATGAACGCAGATGATACCGTATGAAGGTGAGAGAGAAAAGGAGACTATATGGAATATAATATATATGGAAAAAAAAACAGAACAGTCTTGGCTGCTGTCCCACTTCTCTGGCAAGACCTTAACCTGGGAGTTCATGCTAAACACACACACACACACACACACACACACTCGCGCGCACATACACACGCACGCACGCACACACGCACACACGCACACACTGTCTTTCCATCAACTCTGACAAGTTTCCCTGTCCTTGATTAGGAATATCATCAACACAGCATGACGCTGCCTTCACCATGCTTTACAATGAGGACGGTGTGTTCAGGGTGATGTCTGGTGTTACCTTTCCACCGCTCGCAGCATTTTGCATTTAGGCCAAAAAGTTCAAGCTTGGTCTCATCTGAACAGAGCAACACAGGGGACGTCTTTTGGCTTGCTCACAAAAGTGGTGTTCTACTTGCAACTCTTTTATTGGACCAGTTTTGTTCATGATTAAAAAGTTTAGTACTTTAGAACATGGCTACAAGATTCTCTTTAATCAATATTCTCTTTGACATGCCTCGGTAGCTTTGCACTTTGAGCAGAATGGATTAAATAGTGCTCTGTGAGATGTTCAGAATGGGGATTTTTATTTAACCAAAAACAGAATTATTCTCTTATACTCTGATCTCTGACCTGTCTGGTAGATGGTGGGATGCTGTTGTTCTACCTCTCCTGTCTTTTCAGGGTTGAAGACAGAAAAGAGAGAGTGAGTGAGTGAGTGAGAGAGAGAGAGAGAGAGAGAGAGCAAGCAGTAATAATTGATCATTTGGATGGATTACTTGTCATATTAAAAACATTATTAATGCTAGCATCAGTAATAAATAAAATTATATTAATAAATATTCTTAATTAAAGAAAAATGTGTTTCTGTTAAGGTTT
Organism: Hoplisoma paleatum; assembly: GCA_028565875.1. NCBI lineage: Eukaryota > Metazoa > Chordata > Actinopteri > Siluriformes > Callichthyidae > Hoplisoma > Hoplisoma paleatum. The sequence continues at coordinate 412,050 of JAOTRQ010000034.1, forward strand.
TGGATGACTTCTGTTGAGTATGGAACCTCCAAGGTTTATTCCTTGCCATGGTTGCCCTATAGGCTTGCCCAGCTGTATTTTTTTGTACTTTGGTCTGTAACTGTAAAGCTGCTTTGTGACTATATAATAAAAAGTGCTAGACAAAAGTGAATAGACATGACTTCAAGACCCTATATGTTTTATGTGTAAAGTTTTCTCTTGAACATCACTGGGTCCGCAGATTTACGAGATTGTTCAAGATGGTAAAGAGAGTAATGCTATGTTAGGTAATTCAAGCTCCACATCAATTAGACATCAGTGAGCTGCACCAGGGTTAATGCAATCTGATAGAGTTGTGACACAGGCTAATGTCAATATCGGTGTAAACAGTTACAAGAGTTAACAGCCAATACACTAGCCGACAGCACATGAAACTAAAATGAACTTCAATTACACACAATTGTTCTAACACCACTTGGCTTCTGCAGTTTGGGAAAAGTGATCTGATTTGTTTCACAAATTGAAAATCTAATGACATCCATTTGTTGTCCTTTAGCCTATTACTTAACATTTGCAATTATTATTATTATTATGACTTTTAAACAATCTTTTAATTCAATGTTCAGGAGACAAACATAAACATTTGCATTGCATTTAAGTTATATAACACAACAAATCAAGGTACAAGTTATATATTAGGTTAATTTATTTTACAACAGTTCACCACAACTGGTGCAAAGTAAAATCACTTCTTCTACTGTTACTACTACAAAAAGACCAATAATTATTATCATCATCAGAATAATAATTAAAATATAGCGGTGATCATGAATGACAATAAATAGACTTGAAACACATATTGGAATACACACTGTGTAAGACACAAAATACAAAAGAATTATTTTAACAAATTATAAACTTTGACCATAAAAGTATGCAGCTAACCATCATATTAGTATGACCCAAATGAAATGCTGCCCAAGTTAATACGTAATTAAAAACATCAAAAGTTAAAGGTTCAAACTGTATAAATCACATACAGGGTTAAACTGTGTAAATCACATACAGTAAAATATTAAAACAAAATAATGAATCACATTTTTTTTGCAATCTTATCACTTAAAAAGGCTTTGCATTTGAAATATTATATTTATTAGATTAAAACATGTGAATCTGTTTAGGTTGTAACACTCTGTAATGGTTTATCTGTGCAGCATATGGGTTGTCTCACAATGGCAGTGAATGTGTGTGCAGCAGATATCACATCACACACTCAAGGTTCATGCCGAGGTCAGGCCCCATGCCACAAATTTATCACAGCCGAGGTAAAACTGCACAACAGCATCTCCTGCCAATTCAATCACACCATGCACAGACAATGGCTGTTATGTCTCTCTCTCACTCTCACTCTCTCTCTCTCTCTCTCTCTCTCTCTCTCTCTCTCTCTCTCGCTCGCTCGCTCGCTCGCTCGCTTTCTCATCTGTGCTGACATGGAGAAAGAGGTCAAAGTGGAAGAAAGAGGATGGAGGAAGGAAAGGAAGAAAGTAGGGCAAATTGACCCAATGGTGACAAGATTGTGGAGCACCATGAATTGTTCTATGCATGTGCGTGTATAAGTGTGTGTGTGTGTGTGTGTGTGTGTGTGTGTGTGTGTGTGTGTGTGTGTGTGTGTGTGTGTGTGTGTG
>JAOTRQ010000034.1:413813-424245 GCA_028565875.1 Hoplisoma paleatum
AACTTGCTCCTATGCTTAGCTATTTGCAGTGATCTCTGTTCAAGTACTGCTATAACAAACCCTTAACGATGCCCAACCCCATCCTGGCCTTTACGAAATTCCGTTATAGTGTCTCCTACTTACAACGTACATTATATAACAGTCACATGACTGGTGCTGTCCCCAGTAAAACGTGAATGCGTCCCTTAAGTGCACTATTAAACCCGAACTCATATTAACAGAATGACTGTAGCTCACAAACCCTGGAGTGCCTCTCCCCTTTTGTCATTGGTCTCAGGGTGTACAGTGGTGTCACATGTCCATCACAGTACTCCTTACACATTCACATTCACTAAGTCTTTTCACCAGCCCATGAAGACCAAGTAGAAGCCTGGACATGGGGGAAAGTCTTAACTTTTAAGACAACGGTGACTTGAGAGATGTGTACGGGATTTCTGCTCCGTCTTAATACTCCTGGATTTGGAATGGATCTGGTTCACATACTTACGGCTGTTAAAGTGTCTGCTATGCTGTGTTTAGTGAGAACTGAAACTGGTGTGTTCATGTGTTAGTGTATCTCTCTCTCTCTCTCTCTCTGTCTCTCTCTCTCTGTCTGTGTGTGTTTGTCAGTAAGGAGCCGGGTCAGCAGAGAGTGAGGCGGTGGGGATTCAGTTTTGATGAGGTTCTAAAGGATCCTGTAGGAAGAGAACAGTTCCTAAAGTTCCTGGAATCAGAATTTAGTTCGGAGAACCTGTGGTAAAATTAATTCTTCTTTTTTATGAGCTAAAGACAAAATTTTTTGCTAGCACACCAGCACCAAAGTCAGAACATTTCGGTTTGAGACTCCACTTAGCCACTGACTAAAATAAACAAACCAGTACATTGTGGTGCCTTTTTCAAGCTCGAATATATATGAGGGTTGTGTCAGGAAGGGCACCCGTTGTAAAACTTTGTGATATCTATAGCGATAATGCATTTTACGATGTCATTGGTCGTCAGCCAGCATTGGCACCCAAACTATCTAATTGTTCCATAAATGGTACGACCGAAGGGCATGACTTTATATGTTCATACGTAAAACATGTGCTACAATTTTAAATGCTTCGGTATGTTTCATTCTGGGCATCTTTACCATGCCTGTATTTGCTTTGATGTCTCCTGGTGAAGGTTTGTCCTCCCTTATCACTTTCAGGTTTTGGTTGGCTGTGCAGGAGTTAAAGAAGAGGCCGATTCGTGAAGTACCCAGCCGTGTAGAGGAGATCTGGCAGGAGTTCTTAGCCCCTGGGGCGCCGAGTGCCATTAACCTCGACTCCAAGAGCTATGACAAAACCATGCAGAACGTCAAGGACCCAGGACGCTACACATTTGAAGATGCTCAGGTCTCACCAGATACGTTTCATGTATCTTTGTATCTTTGTTTGCTTGTTCTGACCATCGCCGCTTCTCCGGTCTTGTGTGGCATGATGTTTTATCACTAATGGTACTTGATGTTTAAGTGGGCGATAGAGTGAGCCTGCATTTTAACACCCACAGTATTCTGACTCACATGTCCTCCACTTCCTGTTCGAGAGGCTTCTGTGTCTTGGGACGTGTTTGATCCGAACATTGTTATTTGGATAAATCGGAGTGGTGTTTTGGGAGTTTTGGTCAAGTGTTTAAGCTTATGGAACATTATTCTACTACAGTCATAAGCTATTCTGGTACTGAACTGCTTTAGCACCGATCAAGAAAGCCAAAAATAAGGGCTGGCTTGAACAATTGAGGGTTAAGGGCCTTACTTAAGCAATATTTTATTAAATGGCCTTGATCCATGTACTTTCTGCTTAAAGGTCTAACCCCTTGACCAGTAGGGCATGGCTGGACCCTCATACCAATCATATACCAATCCAATTCATGCACTTCTCCACTATTTTTAAAGGCAACCATGTCCTGGTCGTTAAACAACCATGTTTGTGATCATACGGTTGCAGGTTCGATTCTAGACGCTTACTCAATGAAGTGCCCTTGAGCACAGTGACTAATCTTACACCGCTCACCTGCTGCTGTGCCCATGGATGCCCTTCTTTCTAGCCAGGTGTACCCTCTGTGTAAAATGTGTGTTTCATGGCAGAGGTTGGATTAAACGTGGAAGAATAACCCCTATGTGCGTGAAAAAAAACGGTACCCGCCCCCTTAAATTATATTCAATGCGCCACGTCATTCCCACGACCCATTCACGTACGGCCACATCAAGTGAATAATGTATCTCACACATGCACATGCTATCGGTCAAACCACAAGATATATTAGAATTCTCTGTGTATCATATTATGAATAAAACAGGCTCATTACTTTGGTTGTAAATGCATTAAATAGCAATTATAAAGCTTTAATGGACAGTAAAATGAGACAGTTACACACCCCGTCATTCTGTAATGTTACAGTTCAGATCTGGTCAGATATTTCTTTTGATTTTTCTTCCTCCTTACAGGTAGCATTTAAACACCAATGATTTGCCGTCTAGTGATTAATGGTAATGCAGCATACTTTAATATGTATGAAATGACTACATTCACCCTCTAAGGTCTTGGTCATTCTTTTATCTTGACAAGATCTGAGATTTAACATTGCATCTCAACACAAGACAAAGTCGTTTAGCCTTTATAGTTTTGCGTAGAGATTATATGTGAGTTCCTGAGGGTTCCGTTGCATTTGTGTTTACCCTCCGAGAATGGTCTTTGTGTATTATAGTTGATCAATATTGAATGTCCAGGCACTGCCATACACATAGAGCTTATACTTTATTTACATCCGTATCGGTGCACACACATCATTTTTACATGTAGTTAGAACATTTTGGAGGTAAATGTCAGATGAAGGGGTACATGGGATAGTATAAATTGTCCTTAAGTGTACTGAATAAGGCATTTGCAACCTTTCTTATAAACTTGTATCTGATAAATCTTTAATAACCCGTTTATAAAGTGTATGCAGACTTGAAAGTGGAGTGATTTTTATTTTGATATGCCCCATTATTTATCTCAATCGCTGCTGCAATTGAATGTAGTTCTAATCAAATCTAGTTCTAATCTCGAATCAATCTGACGTTAACTAAGGCATGGATAAAAAGTGTGGATTGTATAACATGAAGAAGGGACATGTAGCTACACTTGGTCACTTAGATGATGGTCATCCAAACTCGACCCAAAACACTTTCCATTGACTGAAACTAACATTTACATAATCAGCATTTAGCAGACGTCTTTATACAGTATAGTGCTTGAGACAATAGACAATATGTCTGAGCATTGAGGGTAATGGACCCGACAGCATCAACCTATCAGTACACTAGTCCTGTTTCTTAACCACTAGGCTAGAAAGAAACAAAAGGTCGCTTGTTTCTGGCTCAGCATTAGCATCAGTGTTACGCATTATAACAGCGCTACGATCACGTAGTTGTAAAACTGTAAAATACACTAAAGTAGCAGCACCACTGAATATGCAGATTCTAAACACCCACAGCTCTGGGGCATACGAGGACCAGCTGTGCAGGAGAATTCAATTCACGCCTCATCTGTTTCAGGAGCACATCTATAAGCTGATGAAGAGCGACTCATACAGCCGTTTCATTCGATCCAGTGCCTACCAGGAGCTGTTACAGGCCAAGAAGAAGGTAAATTGTGTCCGGACAGTTAGAACGATCGTCTGTACGGCCTTCTGTTCTCCTCTGCTGCTTTCTTTTTCTCATGCCTCCTTCTGGCTTGCTTGGTCTGTGTCTTCATTATACAGTCCCAGTTCTGACTTTTAATCAAGCATGTTTTCTTTTACTTTTAGCATTTCATGTACATTTTATAACCACTCTCACTATTTGCACCTCCTATGCATAATGCTCGGTTATCTGCTACCTCGTGTGGCCCTCCACTGCCTTTTCTGTCTCCTCTCCACCCACCTCTCCCCCACCTAGTGTGCGGATCTGTCCTCGGCTGCCTCCTACCGTCCTTGCCGCTTCATTCCCTTTATTATACCATGTCGGATCTTGTCTGAGAGCTCCCACTCGGGAGCCACGGCGAGTATCACGAGGCTCCACGCTTCTGGGAATGGTTTACACTGCATTTTACGATGTGTCGACTCCTCCCAAATGTGTTTAATACAAAGAAGGAACTCTTTACTGGAGTTTCTCTACATCAAGCTCATTAAACCATGACCTTTAAGGCCACACACTTAATACGATTTTTGGAATGGATTAGATCAACACATTGGGGTATTTAATGTACACTATATTGCCAAAAGTATTCGCTCACCTGCCTTGACTTACATATAAGATTAAGTGATGTCTGATTCTTAATCTATAGTGTTCAGTATGACATTGGTCCACCTTTTATAGCTAGAACAGCTTCCGCTCTTCTCAGAACGCTGTCCACAAGGTTCAGGAGTGTGTTTATAAAGATTTTTTTGTTTATTGTGTTTTTTGTGCATTTGTGAGGTCACATACTGATGTTGGATGAGACTGTCTGGCTCTCGGTCTGCCCTCTAATTTATCCCTCATAATCCCCTTTAATATAGTTGACTGTGGAATATTTAGAAGTGAGGAAATTTTATGACTGGATTTGTTACTCAGTTGGAATCCTATCACAGTTCTAAGCTGGAATACACTGACTTGTTTTCTTGCAGGTGTTTGTAAAAAAACAAACGAAAAAACAGTCTGCATGTTGAGATGCTTCATTTGATACATTTGGGACCATGGAAGTGATTGGAACACCTGGTTTCTATCATTTGGATGAGTGAACGAATACTTTTGGCAATATCCCTTGGCAAAAATGATGGAATCGCCACTCTTGGAGAAATTGTTTTAATTGTTTAAAGTAGAAGAAAGAAAAGCCAAAGAAACTAAACAAAGAATGTTAAGTGGAGTAGAGTGCACTAAAGAAAACGATCATGGCCCGTGGATGACTGGATGAAAATAATGTTCAGTGATGAATAATGAATCTGCATTCGGCGAGGTGATGATGCTGGAACTGTAGTTTGGTCATCTGGTAACTACAATAAGAGACAGTTGGAGATGGATTGATGATTAAACTGTTTGTCTATAGTCTGTTTGTCTTCCATGCCTTGAAGAATTCAAGAATTCAAACTGGTATAAGAGCCAGAATCGTTTAAGCACTGTTATAATGGTGCAGCGATGATTCACGAAGAAAAAAAAATTATTCTGAGGAAAATATTTGATCTAAAACACAATCATGACTGAATACAACATTATTACTACAATAAATTTCTTTATTTTTTTGGTTGTTTCTTAATGCCAGGAGATTGGAATTTTGTGGAAAGTGGCGTGGCATGTCTCTGTAATTATTATTTTTTTATTTTTTACAAAACTAAACAATTTAAACATCGTCTTCCAAGAGTGATGATTCCAATATATATGATAATGTTTGCCAGGGGTTGTAGTTGTTCTCGTAAGTTCTGTTCTTTGGAATATCAGTACAATAGCATAGTATTTGGTGGCCCAGTATCTGTTTATGGTTCCCACTCACCCATGTACATACTGTATGATATTCTAGATGGTATTAAAATACACACATTGATTGTATTTATGTCATGTTTATGGGTTTTGTTTTATTAATGACTATTTTATTTGATCATTTACCTCTGTCAGAACTTGCCAGCTTTGTTTCTTTATGTCTCTGTGTGGGTAGACGGGGGACTTCATTCTTCATTCAGTGTCAAATTAAATTGCCAGATGTTAATCCAGCTCTATAAACAACTGGTGTTAAATCACATAGATGACACAAATTAAATGGTCTGGAATGGGCCTAGTTGTGGTTCTGATCTAAACTCTATTCAGATTTTTTTGTTTGGACCTTAAACTGTCTGTTCAGGGGTGAAAGTGTCCAGTATAGATAAATTGAGATGGTTTACCAACATATCTCCAATAATGGGAGAGGACGTACATTTTGGAAGGCACAACTTGCTCTCATCAGCTGATTCAGTGCTGCTGAAAAGCTAATATATGGAATTCACACCAGAATGTTATGAGAGATCATTGGGCTAGAGATCAGTAGGTTGCTGGTTCAAGCCCTTTACTTCTAAGTTACCACTGTTGGGTGGTATGAGCAAGGCCCTTATTTGCTCAATAAATGGTGTTCACTTATAATATTAAGTTGTCTGCTAAATGCGGAAAATGTAAATGCATATATAAGTCAGAAAGGGCATACAGTATGTAAAAAAACTTGATTGAATCAATAAGGCGGAGTCCAATGGGCTATGGTGACATAGGTTGGCGTGAGTGAAGATAATGAAGATCACTTTTGATACATTATTTTCTTTCTTTGCAGAAAAGTAAGAATTTGTTCTGAAAATGAGATGGTAAGTTTTTTTTTTACTTTATCATACTTTATAATCTATAATTATAAATTATAATTATAAAATAATTTATTTAATTGCTGACACGGTGCATTTTATACCTGGTAATCTGATTGGATAAAAGCTCTAGTATAAATCAGCATGATTGGAAGCAACCCAAATAAAAGAAAGGGTTTTAAAGAATTATTTTATGTCTCGTGGAAAAATATATTTAAAAATCGGTCTTATGTGGCTCTCCGTACACGGTGCTGATTTGCATTCACGTTTGACAACATGCTGGTGGAAAACGCATATGGCTGCTGTCCATGTGTCTGAGGAGGAGAGGGTAAGCTATGTTCTTCTGAATCAGAGCCCAATCTGAGCCATGATGCTTAATCTGGGGAGGAAAGAAAAATGGTAAATGATATAAAGAAAATAATAGAAAAATATCTGCACTTTACTTAGGCTGATGTTTATTGTACGTATTTGATCATTTTCGTTTTTATATTTGCTTTTATTTACCATGCAGGTTCTTCAGTCCTCCACTTTCCTGCAATTACACTTGAGCTGTAGAAGAAGATCTGTACAGTCATTTACTACACAGCATCATAAATCCACAGGAACGTAGAGCAGTCTGCATGTCTGATAGATGGGAGGTCAGATCTGAGTTTCTTTTTATACATCTCCATCTGTCCTGCCTGAGCACTCCAGACTTTCAAAAAAGCCATTTACTCCGTCAGTATGGATATTAAAGAAGGAGAATTCTGGATAGTCAGCAATCAGATGTATCAATAAACGAACCAAAAAAACTCGCATCATTATCCATTTCACCACACATCTGTGTGTAGGCACCCGAATGGCTGATAGCACCACTGAGGACGTTAGAAATGCATTCGTGTTCCTGTTTACATTTAAACGGGTGTTGGTTTTCATTTTAAACATGGGGTCCCCTCTTGATGTCTACATGAGGGTTAAGGGCTTTGTTTAGGCACTGGCTACCGATTAGTTAGTAAACTGGCTAATCAAAAATGTTACTGTTGTGCAAGATTACATGAATAAGTAAGTGTGTGGTGACCAGGGTTGCCAGATTCTAACAACAGTTTGCAGCCAAAGACTCAAAACAACGAAAGGATAAGAAATTAATGTTTAGCATTTATTAAACCAATTTAATCAGTGGACCTATAACACTCTCATGGTCCTGTTTTCTGTCATCGCGGTCATAGATTTGGGTATTGCAGTTCCTTCTGCCATCGTTCTTACTCAATATGATGCTATAACCGAGTAGAGATACGGGGTGAGAGAGCAAGGCAGAGAGAGGGAAAGAGAGAGAGACACAAATAAGGACAAGGATAAAGAGAGAGGGAGTTATGGAGGGGGGGGTAGAACGTGTGTACACTAGATAATATTATTTTTGATATAAGTCTCATCTAACTCCAACTAAAGCAACCAATCTGGCAACACTGGCTGACCAAGTGTTTTGGCTGTCGTTCTTTTATAGTATACTGCTTCATTTATATACATTTCTGTATATTTTACCTTTTACTTTATATTGTATTTTATCTTTTATTTTAGATGTTATATGAATATTTTTTCAATATATATTTTCTAAATTAGCTTTAGCTCTCTGAATAGTAAAACAATCTAATTAAATACAGTATACTGGATAATACTATATAGAACTGGGCAACATTTACATGTGCTTATTTATTGCTTTTTAAAAAAAAGATGTATGATTTATTTTCACGGTTGATCACACTGCCACACGTTAACACGGTTCTAAAGGTTTAATCATGTTTGATCAGAAATGCGCTGTAAATTTCTGTAAATATCCGGAGCAAACAGGGAGAGAACGTTTTAAAACATCGAACTAATTATAAATATATTGGACACCCATCCTGCATAGAAACGATCCATCGAACACCACATGTTAAATGTGAATTATTCCATGCAGCGTTCACTGCCTTTCATTTGTTTACACGTGTTCCTCAGTGTTTGTCAGTATAACTTGATTATGGATTAAATATAAACCTGGTTTTAAGAAAAAACAAGACGTTACAGAGAAAGCAACGTTTGTACAAGGATTAAGTCCTTTATGTGTCACTGAATGATTGTTCATACATTGTTTATTCTGTACACATCGCATTTGGAGTAAGATCTCTGTCATAAAAACTTGTGCATGCATTCATACCGAAATATCTACCACTTAATCCTATTTAAGGTCACGGAGACACACACAATGGGCTGTATCTGTGAATACCTAAACAGGTTGCCAGTTTGATGCAGGTTACTGAGACAAACAAACAAGGATAATTTCAGTATCTCTAATTAACCTGACTGCATGTCTTTGGACTCTCAAAAGAAACCGGAGTACCCGAACAAAATCCACACAAAGAAATCCATAAAATGCTGTCAAATGCAGTCAAATGCAGATTTGCCGGGATTTCCAGAAGTGTGTGATGGACCATCCACCATCTAAACTAAAGACATCTTTTGTCAAATACTTCACAACTTTTGGGAAAGTTGGGTAAATTAGCTTTTTTACTTTATATATTATTTTGTTTAAACTGCTCCTGTTGATGGTTGCCACAGCAAATTGTGATCCACGGCACGTCGACATTTGATTTTACACCAGATACCCATCCTAACACACTCTTGTTCATCCGGGTGTAGTAACGGCACTACAGTGGACTGGTTTATAGATTATAGGGCAATTTCAGACAGATTTTCAAACTGTGGAATGAAACTGGAGCACCTGGGAATAGAACCTAAGCCCTTCTAGTTGCGACAGAGCTCATCTACTGAACCACCGCCTATCACCTTTTATTCAATAATAACATGAAAAGAAAGAGCACAAAAGAAGTCTGAAGTTTCTTTTTTTAAAAAGAAAAATACACTTGTTATCGCATACTAGAGTTCTATAGAGTATATAATAGAAATATACATAAAGAAAAGGAATGTAATTACTGCAGTCCAAAGTAATTTTGTACAATTTCTCATATTATAGTTTATAGTTGTGATTCGATCATATATGTAGTGATTTCTCTGCCCATATACATGGCGCTAGTTTAACTTTACAGGTGACAAAACGAATAGTTAGTATCTCTGTACTTGGCATCTAGTTCAGAGACCACTAAAGCAATAAAAGCTACAGAAACATGAGAGACATTGTTCAAAGTCAAGCAAACTTTACCTCAGAATGAGCTTAGAAGCTGGCCATCCAAAATAATAATAATACAATAATCCTATAATATGTAAATTGTCATTTATGACTCAGGACTCTTGTGCTAATTCGGCCATTTTTACGCTCACAGTGAAATAAAGCTTGTCTGACTGGGAACTGTGATGTCTGCGTAAAACGTGATATATTGATAAAACGTAGAGTTTTATATTTTTCAGTAGCTCGGTATGAAGTCCATTTTTAATCAAGCTCGTAGTCCAGTCGATACTAAAAGTCTTGTAGTCAAGACTTAAGTTCCAATTCCATACAACTGATTTAATTACAGTGTTTATCCCTGTTTTTCTTTGTGATCCAGAAATGTTTGGAGCTCATGTCATCTCTCATTTATCATGACATTTTCACTATGAACTGTAAATACATTTCAACTTGAATAAAGAGATACGATGTGGCCCAAGAGTCTTTTGTTTTTCTGCTCGAGTCGAGTGAACCGATTGAATAAAGCGGCTGCAGTTCCTTGAATAACCAGCAGAGGGTAGTAAAGCTTTATTTTCGATTATTCTCACTATCAGTTTATATTGCAGTGTGTGAGAGAGTTTTTGTTTGTTTGTATCAAGATGAATAATCTTGTTATTGCATCACTAAACCATTGCATTCTTTTATTTTATTCTTATGTTGTTGTGTTTTGCAAATCAGGCTGGTAATCTTTGGTTGGTTATTTATTTAGATTTTAACATCATGTTTTACACATTGGTTACATTTATGACAGGAAATATTTACTCATTACCCAAGTTTCATCAATACACAGGTCCAATTGACCTCGTTTGCATGTAAATTGGAAAGACCCTCCCACACCCGGATACACCCCACAAGAGCTGCAGTTTTTAATGCCGGGCTGCCGCAGATCACAATAAATCATGATCACAAAAATGCAGCTAGAAATGTTTACACTGTTTTAGC
>JAOTRQ010000034.1:424345-436985 GCA_028565875.1 Hoplisoma paleatum
ATACACAGGACACATTTATATAGACAAGATATTTATATACAAATAAAGTAAAATAAAGTAAAAATTAATTTAAAAAACCCACAGAAACAAAAAAGAATGTAAATATGAAACCTACAAAAACAAACAGGAAAAGAAAACAGAAGTCAAAAGAAAATATAAGAATATAAAATATAACGCAAATAAGGGGGGGGGAGAGACAGAACAGAAAAAGAAACTAAGTTTATGGAACTGATGGATGGATGCATGAGAACATCCTGGCTGTTGCAATGAATAGGGGAAAAAAACCTTTTAAGGGTTCTGCCAGTTGTATTTACAAGTTTCCTCTAGAGAACATGTGGTCGGTACTTGTTTACGGTCTTTAATGTAAAAATGTAGGGAATAAAATCCATCTGTTAAGGTTTTTATTTGAACGTACGATCAGGTTCTTAGATAATAAGTGAAATCCTGCTTGGTTCTCCTCCCTCCTGCGGATCGAGCTCGATGATTCCTGATTCTCTCTGACTGTAATGAAGGGTTCTTAGCCAGAGGAAGTGATTCAGCGAGGAAGAGTGTGCAGTCTGAGCGCTCCCAAGCTCCCGGAGACTAAAGCCCCGGGCACAGATGGTTTAGATCAGACTCTACAAGGAGACTAAACGCAACCAGCAGAGACTTTGGCAGCGGCGATCGGCAGAAGCCGTTAAGATGTGAGGGGACACGGACACGGTTTTAGATTTGTTTCAGTCATCAATCTGAAACTGATGGGAGCACTGACAGAGGCGGAGTCGTCACACCGAACCCCTGTGGAGTTTGAGAGATGTGCTTTTCTCTTCATCACTACAGTTGGTGTGTGACGTTCATGCGCTGCAGCTGCACCGAACGCCGGCTTAGCTGAGACTATTAGCTCTGTAGAACAGATATTAAGAGGCTGAGGATAAGCAGTAGTGCTAAACGGTTATTGCTAGCAGCTGTACACGCTGACGGACGAGTTGAGCCGGAGATAAGGACAGTAGCAAAGAGCTAAAAAGTGAGGAGGAGGCAGTAAGAAAAACGAGCGAGATAAAAGACGAGGGAGGCGGATTATGAAAGACAGACAAAGATAAAAGCTCTGATCGACAGCTATAAAGATGGGAGGAAATACAAAAGGATAAAAATGATCTGACCGAAAAGCAAAAGAAGATGGGAAGAGGGCGACTAGGGAGAAATGGGAAATGAAGATAAAGACTGCTGACAAAATGCTAAACGTAGAAAAACTAAAGCCTAAAAGCTGATAAACAAACAGTAAATGAAATTAAAGTAACAAAGAAAAAAAATGAAGCAAAGAAGTTAAAATGATTGCTACCGAACTGAAGAGGGAAGCAGAGAAAAAGGAACAATAAAAAATGTGGGAATACGACAAGAGACTGACAATGAAATACATTTAAATAAATGAGAACGAAATAGTATCTTTGAAACTAAAGTATCATCAGTGCAAAGTTTAGATCATTTTGAATCTCCAATTTACCTTAGCTGCACGCCTTTGGACTGTAGGAGGAAACTGTAAATAACATGCACACAGAAAGGACCCAGGACCTTTTTTTGCTTTTAGGTGACAGTGCTGCACCACACAACAACCACAGTGATGCCATAATATAATCATATAAGTAAATAACTGAAGAATTAGACAAAAACAGAAGACATTTTCAATAGATACAACAGTTTTGTGCTTAATTTAACAGGATGTTGAGTACGGTATTTATGAAATTTTTGCAAGTTCTGCAGCTTCTACGGTTTCTGGCAGCAAACCCAAGAGCCAAGAACCCAAGACTACGGTCAGTGCAAGAAGTGAATGTAAGTAACTAACAAAATTATTCAGTAGAGAGGTTACTCATGGAGACCCCCAAGAAGTGACTGATCACACATTAACAGTGGAAAGCTGCTTATTTGTTGTCGGCAAATACAGACACAATGGCTTTATAACCCATGACCATCCTGATATGCCGAAACTCTCCAATTGTGCACTAGCACACTTAAAATCCTCTATTTAGTGTGTCGGACAAACAGGGTAAAACTCTAAGTGTGTATGATACGAGACGGTGCAAGACTAAAAGGTGTGATATTTAGATTTTTTTTTATTGGTTAGGAAACACGTCAAGAATGAAATACATCATTACAAATGAGCAACATGGCACCTATCACACTTGACCTTTTTGGGTTCACAACTCCACACAAAAGCTAAAATAAGCATTAATAAGCCCCTGAAAGCTACTAGAAACATCACCACTGGGCCAAGAATCTAATATTACTACATATTTTATAATCCTGTATTATATTTCATAATTATTATTAAAGCCTGATTTAAGACGTGTGGTGGATTGTACCTCTCAGATCCTTTCTCAGCTTCAGCAGATCTTTAGTAAAATCTTCAAACTTCATCTGAGATGCCTGGAACAGGTCGTGTGGCTCCGGCAGAGGATAGACACACGTCTCTCTACCTGCGTCCTGTTAAAACCAGCATGTGATTTAACAACTATTTTAAATAAATATTACTCAAACATTATGAGAACAGCCGATAGTCTTTACCTCATCGAAGTGTCGTAAGTAATAAGCGACGATGTAGGAAAGGAGACTTCTGGAATTGTCCTGCGACAAAATGAAGATGGAGACATTCACTTATGTATTCAAATTATTACTAATATTTAAAAACATCTAGTTTATCATACAGTTTATTTTTGCTTATATTCATGACAGACATGTTTTTGGCCTGTGAGAAGAAATGTGAGAAGAAAACCAGGAAACCAACACAGTCTACTTGTGAGCAACTTACACTGCTTTTTACATCTTTCAGCTTGGGCAGGATGTCTAATGCAAAGCCATCCGCTTGTCCTCTGGTCCGATTTCCTCCGTTCATGAAGTTCCCAAATGCTAGAACCAGACTCAGAACCCGAGTGACTCCAGAACCACTCTGCAATGTCTGTGCATGGCAGAACAAAGGAAAATGGGAAAAGGAAGAACATCTTAAAGGTGTCACTTCTTCATTGAAAATGGATACTAAATAAACGATACAATTCAGTATTCGTGGTTTCACCTATTGGCAGTTTGATCTGTATATACTTGATATTCGAGGAAACCGCACATCTAGTGCATTTTTCTGAAGAACATATCTTGCCCTAGTTGTCGTCTTTAAAATGGCGGATCACTTGGGTCCGTACATGCGTATGTTCACTCAGATACTTATTAAGTATTACAAGCGCAAAGTTGTGGCACCCAACCCCCGCAAATACGATGGGTTTACTATACAGATCATACAGTGACGTTCTGTAGGTGTGACAGATGAAAGCTATGGAGTGGAATGGTCAGGCTGTGGTCGGCTTACCTTACACACTCTCTGTAAGATGTCGAGTTTGCGCAGGATAGAGGACATACACTCAGAGAAGGTGGACTGGAAAAGAATACAAAAGACTCGTCCAGAAAACTCCGGGATTTGGGAGAGCTGGAAGAGGAACCTGCACACAACACGCACACAAATCAATAAATATTTTATCATCACAGATGACAGACGGCCCATCGATTAATACTGCCACACTAATCCAAAAAGTTAAAAAACGAGTTAAAAACGAAACGTGAAGCCATAAAGCACGACCCAAATGCATCAGTAGTGTTTTCAGGCAAACACTTATTATCAAGTGTAAATAAAAAAATACATTATTTCTTTAGTTTGGTTTGTATAAAACTTGCTTTCACACAAGCACCTTGAGTCTGCAAGGACGCATAAATCGGTGCAGTGTATTATTTATATTGTACTCGTAACACTGTAGTGCCAGTCTCACGTCTGGATAAACAGGGAGAGTTGTGTCAGTAAGATAGAAAGAGAGTACTTTATTACTTTATTAGGGCAACCAGCATAAAACCTTGGTGGACCATGATGGAAAAAGTGATTGACGTTCAGAAAGATGCCGCACAATACAGAACACGAAACAAGAAACCAAACAAATTCTTACTGTTCAGGTTTATCCAGAGGTTTGGCTCCTTCTTTCTCCTTGGAAGATTTAATGTGCTTGTCGATCTTCTCCACCTCGTCTGTCTGCGCTCTCTGAAACGGAGACATCATACATGACCCACCACCACTCCGGACGCCAAGCTTTACACATCATACAGGTCATTTATTCATGCTTGCTGTGCTTTGTAGTACTCACACGGGCATTAAAGATAGAATCAGACCGACATATGTGTTAAAATGATTCATTAATTGAGCATTTGGAAGTTTAACCGATGAGCAACGGAGCCACGATTCGACCCCAAAAGTGTAATAGGGCTGAACCACTTTTTGAGATAAGACAGGATCAATTTCCTCTACCAGTTTTACATATATCAATAACAATTGTTCAATAAAATAAAAAACAGATTGTTTGTGTGCCACAGTGTTTAAAAAGAAAAATACTCGTCTTTGTTTCGTCTTCGGTTCTCCTCCCATCCCAGACGACCGGCGCTATCGAACATGGCTTCATAACCCCACATTTTCCATAATGTTATGGCTCAACCACATCGTCTGACACATGAACAGAAGGAAATGTTCGAGACTGTGTGGCTTTCTTCAGGGTTTATTGGGTTTTGAGAAAAGGATGTATGTGTGTGTGTTATTATGGTGGCTTGTTTTCTCTGTAGACTTTTAAAGTCAACCGAATGCAGAACGGCTGCTACAGAGTGATGACTGCAGGAAAACAGAACAATAGCGGTCACACATAATCGTTTCGATATCGTGATGTAGAGAGCAGGGCTGCATATGAACTTGTGGACTTCTGTAATGAACAGTGTGTATAAGCAGTATGCGAGAGAGAGAGAGAGAGAGAGAGAGAGAGAGAAAGAGAGAGAGAGAGAGGAAGGGTATCCATTAGGAGAATTTCAGGGGAAAGGAACTACTACTATTACTACTAATTAGAGCTGAGAAATAGACTCAAATACCATTTTTCTTACATGTGAAAAAACTAAATAAAACAACAAGTACTGCTTTTTGCATTAAAAAACTAACATCTGTTACATCAACACAAATGCTCGCTCCTTTATCAAGTTGGTACTTCTAACTTCGTTTGTAACATCCACTGCTTGTTCACACACAATGGCGGCCCAATCGATCACGTTATGTGTTGGATGCTCCAGAGCACAGGAAAGAAAGAGCTGTTCCCCTCCCCAAAGAAAAATGGTAAAAAAGGTAAACAAAGCGCCGCCATCGAACGCCAGCAAGGCAGCAAGACACACCGACTGGAGCCTTGGCACAGCTGCCAAAGTGTGGCACGGGTGTGAATGCTTCGGTTTCTAAACCATCCCCACCGATAGTTTCAAAAGGTGGATGCTGCATGAGCTGCCGATGTCTGTGTGTGTGAGGACGACGTGTGAATGTAAACTCTGGAAAAACACTCGGCGGTATAAGGCTCTATCGCGGCATCAATCAAAGCCGGGGTACATAGTTCCACGGCACTTCAAACGGCCGCATCAAACGCACTGATTAGCATTCAGCTCACTCCGCCATCTGTCCGTGAAGGCACGTTCTGCTCTCCCTGCCGACCATCCCTCAAACTGCCGCTAATGAGAAGCAGCTTCACTCGCACTTCTAAAGTCTTGCTGCCTTTAGTCTACCACTGGTATTGGACCCCGGTGTGTCTCTTCTGAATATACCGGGCTTTGTGGGAGGAGTGTGTGAGAAAACTTTCAGAACGGCAGAATCTTGAAATTAAAAAAAAGTATTTGAGACACGGCTAACGACATTTTTTTGACTCGCTGTATTACACTAGCATTTATGTGAGCACCTTTTTTTGTATCACCCGATATACAAAACTGTATTTATGACAATCAAATTGACAAAAATTAGTGCCGAGGTAAACGCACACATCCCCCCAAGTTCTTTTAACAGATAAGTCAATCATTATTGGTTATACAATAAACAACATGCTTAAACATTCCTTAAAGGTTTTTGTTTGTACATCTATCTGTTAAGCCATCGACCCACCCAACTGTTTAACCGTGTGTTCATCTATCCACCATTCTGTCTATTCTTTTTATCCGACCATATCTGTGTGTCCGTCCGTCCGCCCGCCCACCAGTCCATCCATGTGTATCTCTTTACTCATCATTCTATGCCACCATGCGTGTCAGTGTGTCCATCCAACAATCATTGTGTCTATTGTGTCTATCCATCCACTGTTCCCACTACCCAACTATGTAGGTGCGAGTCCACCCATCTTTCTATCCGATCATGAGTGTTTGTGAGAGTCCGTCTATCCATCCACCGATCCATATAAATATCAATCTACCCATCATTCTGCCTATCTGACCGTGTGGTGATCAATCCATCCATCAGTGTATCTATCTGGCCTGTCGATCTAGAATATCTGTCTTAACTATAATGATACTCGCACAGACGTGAGTATAAGCAGCAAGTCGGCGTGTCTGACTTCCTGCATATGAACAGCTTGAGGTGACGCCACCTAACAGTAAATAAGTATGTGTTGCACCCCTTCTAGAATGCCGTCCTGGCTAGGCTTGACGTTACTCTCCTGATGGGACATTTGTTCCAGCTGTGAGAAATCAAAAAAGGAAATAATAATAAAATAGATCATTATGCACATTAGAGCCGATCTGGTTTTGGTCTCTAGTTTTTTTCTCTCCCTTACTTCCTGCTCTGACCGAACAGACTTGTTTTCTATAATTATGCGCACACACATCCAAACAATTCAGCTTCAGGTCTCCAACTATTCCAAAATGAACAGGAGAAAACGCTTGCGTTTTTTTTCCTGAAAGTGAGGTCACATCTTTTACATCAGATCAGACATTGTCAGGGTGACTCACATGAGGGCCCCTCTGGATTATATCGGCAAACGGATAAATTGTAAAGCAGGATGAGTTCACACCCTTTAAGCTTCTGTAAAAACCCTCAACGAACGTTTCACTTCGCAGCTTCCGCCGAAGCCGTATAGCACACTAGAACTTTTACGAGAAAGACAACCAGGAACGTGTGCACATTCCTGCAACCCTGAAGTTTTCGCATGTTTCGATATTAATGCATTTGTTCGTTTGAAGTTTCGCAGGCCTTTCCTCTGGGTCTCAAACCTCTAGAAACATGCTCCAAACATCCTGAACAGCCCCCCCCTCGGTAATGAGGCCCTTTTTTAAAGCTAAAAACCAATGCCTGAAGGTCTTGGCATCGACTCAAGAGTGCAGCAATTACCCGAAAAAAAAACACAAATAAATGAAAAATCAAAGGAATGTTTAGGATTTAAACTCATCAGAAAACACAAAGCACATATCTCCATCAAGGAAGCAAGAAAGAAGAGCCAGAGCAAAGATTTCATTTTAAATTGTTAAAACTGCACTAAATTCATGGGACATGTGTCATTTCACAGACCTAGAAACAAAAATCCATTTAAAAACATTTTAAGAAGAGAAGGCACTTCTGCTATTCATTCGGGCTACTTAATCTTCTATCTACATAGTTTGTATGGGTAGTGGTAGCTCAGTGGTAACAATTCTGGAAATAAACTGATCGCTCAGTTAAAGTTGATTGGTTATGGGCCTTGCTCACGGCATCTTGGCAGTCATCGTACGAATAATATTTAGTCTTAACTGGAAACTGCTTTGGATAAAAGCTGCTGACTGTGTGCTAAGGAACAGTGTAGCCTAATAGGCAGAGCGTTGGGCCATCGAGGGTTCAAATCCAGGCTCTGCTACACTCCGCTACACTGTTGGGTCTTTGAGCAAGACCCTTAACCCAATCTGCTCCAGGGGCGCCGTACAATGGCTGACCCAGCGCTCCTCCATACAAGTTGGAACACTCAAAGAAAGCATAGCATATATTTTGTTGTACTGTACATCTGAATATGTACAATGACAAAAGCATTCTATTCTACGTGGGTGGCACTAATGTTTTGGCTCCAAAGTTTTGATAAAGAAACTTACGTTCTCGTAGAGAGCTTGTAATGTCTCCAGATCGACCACTGTGTTGTCCAGGTTTAGAATGGCTACAGAGGACAAACAAATTTGAAAAGTTGTTAATGAGCAGAATTAAAGAACCAGGATATAAAGCATCAGTGAACTGAATAGATACATTCTGGAAAAACAATTTATTTTTAAAAACATATAATGGGAAGCATGTCCAGATCAGTAGTTTTTTGTACTTTTTCTGTACTGAGACACGGGTCTTGAGACACGATGAAACTGGGCCAACGGCATTGCAAGGCACAGCATGACACGCATACACACACCCCAATAGAGCAATTCAGTATCTTTAATTAGGGTGGTTGCACGTTTTCAGACTGTAGGAGGTAAATGGAACGGTGAGGGAGAGTATGAGCTTCTTATTGTATGACCTTCCACTGCTGACTCCTCTGAATATTACATTCATGACTTACTAGACAGGCAATAAAAAATCTAGGAATTTCAAACAGCTTCCCTCTGGGGAGTGAGCACAGGATGAACATAATGCTGTCTAGGTAGTCAGCAGGCTACATTTCAGAACACAGCCAATAATAAACTATACACAGGATGACATTTCTTTCCATTTCTCACTGCTACGCTTTCTCTGCTCCTTCTTTGAGGTAATTTGAACTTTATTTACTGAATGTTACAAAATGTAAAGAAAACATTGTGTAAGTTGCCTTGCTGTCTTAATCCCTGCATAGTGAGCTACCCAAGTGAACAGGGGGATGCCTTTTAAATCAAGTCATTGGCCCATTTTTAAGCAAACTACAATAGCACCATGCCATCCAAATCAGAGAGGTTAGGTGGCAGAAGAGACTAGCCAAACAGATAACGTATCGGAAATAGTTAGCTTTCAATAGTCATGAACAAGCCCAAACTTGCAAATACATCCACCCAAATACATTTATACAGGATGGTGTGGGCTTAATGGTTAAGGAACTGAGCTTGATGATAAAGGCGTCTGCTAAATGCTAAACATGGAAATGTATACAAATTATTGAGCTAATAAATGATTGAGTTGAAAACCTATTTGCACCTGCAGTGCTGAAAGTATACTAGGTTATTTTAATAGAAATGATATGTTCCATTCATGAAATAATTTGTTCGGTAATTTGAAATAAATCATTCAGAAAATCAAAAAAGTAAACATCTTATACCTTATGGTCTAACTGTACCCTACATACTCATGTGAGCAGGAATGTGATATTTCTTGAGCGTGCAGACATGCCAAAGATGGTCCATGATGCACACACATGACAGGACACATTGTGGTGTGATTTGGGGATGGACATGTGAGCACTCTGTCATGCTCAAAGGCAGATTCGTAGAAAAAAAAAATCTCCTCCTATTCCCACGGGCTGGAGTGCCACCCAGGGAAACGGAGGCGCGTCACCTCTCACCTCGGTGCTGCACTCAGCTAAGCAGCTTAATAAGCTGCTGATGAGTCTGTGGGTCATTAAGGAAAGTTTGGCTGCTGGATCGGCCCCTGGTCGTTCAAGGGAAAGAAGGGGTGGGGGCGTCGGTTGTCGAGAGCGTCTACTTATCGCGCCGCTGGAATTAACTTAAGCGTCTTAAGTCTTAACCCTTTTAAATGTGTGGGTGTGTGTGGGTTTGAGGACTGGAGACCCTCCAGACGCTGCGGTAGACCGCAACACATTTACGAGCCATTAGCGACTTAAGTCGGCGCGGAAATGTAAGCAAAGAAAAATAAAGTCTGGTACAGAGAATGCGTAGAGATAATTACATCTACGTATGATTGTCATATCGAATTTTAGTGATATTAATTTTCTCTAAACAAGAGGAAATGGGAGAAAGTAGTGTGTGTGTATGTCAGGTCATAGAGAAAGAGTGTGTGTGGGTACTTAAGCGCCGTCTGTGTGTCTCTGTGTTCAGATTGTGGCGCCCAAAACTGTAATCCTTTGAAAGTAGATGTTTGAGCACAAACAAGGTAGGAGCTGTGGATTGTTTAATCTGTGATATAGTGTTACATTCGAACTCCTTCTCTCTCTCAAACACACACACACACACACACACACACACTTTTCTGTCTACACAGAAACAAAGCCATGCTGCTCTGCCAAATCTGCGTCATTACAAAAGAAAAAAATCTTTTTCAGATTCCACAGTTTTATGTCACATCCTCTTTACTGACACTGCCCTGCGTTGACTGAGACACGCACCGCCCTCCAACACGTGCACAAGCCTTCTGCATTTTTCCACCAGGATGAACAACAGAGTTCAAATGCGGATCAGCTTTGTGCGGAGAGACACAGCGTTACGCTCATTATCTCGGCCTTTTGGCTTGGTGCCACCTAAAAGTAGTGACATCGATCAGCCAGCAGAGGTCACAGTAGCATCAGTTAGGAGAAGCATCGGTAGAAACGGTACCACATAAGCGCCACCCAGACTGAAAAATGTGATGAAGGGAAATTGGGTTCTGTAAATAAGGAAAGAACTACAACCTCTAGCGTGGAGTATGTGTTTATTTTCCCTCCGCGTGATAAAATCTGACCTGGCCTGTTTGTGCTAAAAGAAGAGGAGGAAAAAGCCTGCGAATCAGTTTGAAGCTAATGAGCTAAAATGTGATACACACACCAGAGGCAAGAACAGCATCCTACTACTGTCTAAATTTAAACACGGGGAGACCTGCAGGAGGGAGACAGACATTGCAAATAAATCAGACTGAAATAACAACAACGAACAATGAACAATATTCTCCACTAAACCATCAATAAATAAAACAATGATCATCAACCAGACAATCAAGGAATTCATCAAATAATCCAATCAACCAATTAAATCATTGAAACAAACAAACAATTGATAACCAATGAAACCTGATAAACAAACTAAAACATTCGTGCGGGAAGATTACGGACTATCATAAACAGGACGCTCCAAAATCCAGCATAACAGTTTGTACAAAGCCTTGTGGTTATTTTCAGATTTTTATGTTGTGCGTTAGAAATAAAATCGGATTACACAATCGGCTCTTAAACTCGAGGAAACGCAGTAAGTCTTAAATTTGCTGGCTCTATGAACTGGTTCTTACTTACATCAAAACAGTCAAAATCAAGATAAAATAATAATAGTAATTAATTTGTGTGGGTCTGTGTGGGGAAGAGGGGGGGGGGGTCATTGAGGTTAATATCAAGCAGTGATGCACACTTACACTGTTCAGGAACATTAAAAGTACTCAATAGTCATGCTGACTACAGTGCATCACAAGTGGAAGCGTAGACATGGTGCCACAGAACAATAAGAGCATGAAAAAGGCCATACAGACTCAAGATTACGTTTAAATCTGGAGGAATAAAGAGGTCAGGGAAACAGATGTTATTCCATCCAAAGGGGGACATTTTAGTGCAAACTGGATTTGCTAGAAGATTCTGTGGCATACAGGAAAGATGATCGGGGTTGAATTGGCTGAGAGTGCATTCCACATCTTATATACACACAAGACAGATCACAAAACACGACTTCATGACTGTCAAGTCACACTTTATTACAGGTTGAGTAATGCGAGCGCTTGCCTACAAACAACGGTTTGGGGAAAGGGGGTTGGTGATGGAGGTCTAGGGCCTGAAAGATCTGGGACGAAAATGAGCGAGAGGTGCTGAAAATGTTCTCCGAAATGGCTTACTGGATAGCTAACAAAGGAATGACATGATTACGCCCGAGCTCGAGTCGTACAAATCAGCCCAGTGCATGTGGATGAGTAAAGGCATGTGTAAACACATTGATTGGATGAAAATTAAGCACAAATTTCTCTGGCACCAGCGTTAGATATACAACGTTTCTCGCCTCCTGGTGTGTAGGAAAGCAAGAAAAAGAGAATGGATTTCTAAGTGATAAAGGCCTAGCTTAGTGGCCCAACAGTGTCCACTTGGTGGTGGGGTTTGAACAGTCATCCTTCTGAGAACTCGCATAATACCCTAAGCACTAATCCATCACTGCCGATCTCATAAAGGGAACTTACACGTACCCAGAATTAAGCCTGACCCATTCCAAAGACAGGTTAGTAAGGCTCACGGATGAAGAAAACGACAAATGTGCTTTGGGTAGGCACATGTTTTTATTGTATTTTATTTATTACTCATTTATTTATATACATTTTTCTAGCCACAATTTTAATACTCATTCTCTAACTGATTCACACGACTCAAAAGCCATAGATTGTACAGCTGTTGGCTGATCGGAACTCTTGATTATACACAACTATTGTCAAACTCTTGCCAAACTTTGTCGTTCCAATAGATGCTGATTGAAACACTATAATTAGCTTGGGAGAATAAACGAAGGCATAAACTCAACAGTCCTATGACATATGGAGAGTTTGTTCTCCCACGCCTGTTGTTTTTTTGGCAGGATAAGTCGACTTGGCCCTCGTTAGTGAACGACTTCAGGCTGACTGAAGCTTTTTCTTCTCCCCTCTGGAAGAATTTACTGGTGATGGTTATACTGGTGAAAATGTCTGTCCATGTGTCAAGCTTGTTAGCACTTCATCCATTTTTGGGTGTGTTTAGCATTTCGCAGTGGCTATTATTTTGGGTGTCATGCCATCCCTAGTTGCCATCTAAGACAATCACCCTGTTCCAGTTGGTCTTTAAACTCATACCTTCTATAAAAACTAGGGTTGGTACTTTTTTGATATCCTGCCGGAATCGGAAAGCACCGGATCTCTGAAGCACTATCCTGCCGGAATCGGAACCGG
>JAOTRQ010000034.1:499998-511972 GCA_028565875.1 Hoplisoma paleatum
ATATATATGATTATATATAAATATATATTTTGAGTGGCTCTATTAGCTTATGAAATTGTTTCCCCATGAGATCATCATCATGAGACGAATCTATATATATATAGAGAGAAAGACGAATCTGTTAAAAATTAAATGGAATAGACAATTTTACATAAATGTGTGTCTAACCCACAAAATCTTCATCATACAGGATTATTCGAACTAAAGTTCAACAACAGTACCACCCGTCTCCTGATGGTTCATCTCTATCAACACCAGGACACATTACCGGTGAGTTAGTGAACTCTGCACTACCACACACACATGTTTGTGTGAAATAAAGTTAATTTGGAATATAATTACCTTTATTTTTAATATTATTTATGGGACATTGAACTTCCTCAATCAAATTTCAGACAATTCTTGCTACAATTTCAATTTCAAATCTTGCTACAGATAGTGTTTGGTATCTAAAGAGTTTCTACTGTACTTCTGTAGTAACTAGCACAGCATCTCCTCCTGTATCAAGTGTATCCAGTGATCCTGTGGGCTCCTATTCAATCAATGGCATACTGGGTATCCCTCGCTCCAATAGCGAGAAGAGGAAAAGAGATGACGGTAATCATTCTGTTTTTATTTTTATGATCTTTTCCTGATTTCTGAAAAACTAGTAATGCTCCAGCTGTCTGATAAAGGTTGAATCCTTTGTTGTAGGTGTTCGAAAAGCTTGTACATATTGTATTCTTATTTATAGTCAAACAAATAGCAGTATCAGTGCTTTATTATTATTGCAGCCTAAAAAAGCTCATCTGCAGTAGTAGTTAAGTTTAACAGCATGTTTGGAACGTAAGTGATAAGCAGAGACCTCCAATATTAATTTATGGTTATTTACACAATATATGACCTTATACATAAAATTTGGAATAGTTACCAGTCAGGTTTCATCCATTAATGAATCCGCTCTCTTTAGGGTTACTACCTTCAAACAAATTGTGGAAAAAGTAGCAACTTAATGTGCGACAATGTAGGACATAAACAATTTTAGGCTTTAATGCTTATCTATTTTTTCAAAAAGCATTTGTTCTGGCAATTCACCCACAGAGACCAACTGATAAAGACATAACAAGACCCAAAATATGGCCCAATGTTGCTACAGTTTAAGGCATGGGTTTCCATCTGCTTCTTTCCCAAACAGAAAACATCTAGCCCAACAGAGGTTAAAATATCCAGCCAATATAAGGAAAAAAATCTGGATGCTGATCACTGATATGTTTACACAGTTTGTTTAGTGCTTACTACTGTTGTTGTTGTTGTTGTTATTGGAGCTCGGTGGGATTTAAACAGCAGCAATAATAATGCCTATAATTTATCCCAGTATTTGATAACAAACAGTCAGCATGTGATAACTATAAGCTACACAAGATATTAGCAATAAGTACAGACCATTGTACGTAGCATTGCAACACCAAAAACTGTAGATGTAAGCAGCTCCCCAGTGCAGCGTTTACTTCTTTCAATGATGGCTCTGTCTGCCCGCTAGAATGAATTGACAGCTAAATAGCATTATCTGAAACCAGTCTCCCCCAGATTTCTAGGTACACCAAAGAAGGCATATGTAGTCCAGTTTATGATGCACATTAACCATGGTTGCCTGCTTGTATGGGCTATCTGCTGGTCTAGCACAGACACCACAATGCTTACCCCGTTGTTGGTGAGATGTGTTCAAGATTTAACTAAAAATAATGTTTCTGCCTATGTTGGGCAGTAACTTATGGCTGAATATGCAGTTCCAGATGTGTAAACAAACTAAAGAAGACACTAAACACTGCAACAAGCAAGATTGGCTTGGACTTGGCCAGTAAGACGTTTCATGTTTTGGTGGCAAGCATCTAACAAGATCCCATACCTGCTTCTTTATCCTTGGCTACCAAAATTGTAGAGAGTTCTTATAGCTTCCAGAATGGGCCCCAAACAGAGAGAACTGGGTGTATAGTAAGACCTGGTGGCAAATTATGATCAGAATGCACAGACAGTCGTTTGCTCCCAATTGCCATTTTTGCCCATCGAGTATTTATGCAGGAATAAGATGGTGCAAAAAAAAGTCACATAGGTGGAACTCCTACTTAAGGACCATTTACTATAACAGGACCACCCTGGCCCTGAGACTTGTGGCCACCCTGGCCACTTCTACTGTGTATGTCATGGAGCTGCAAGACTGGAGCAGCTGTAAGCAGGGACTTGAGCTTATCAAATACATGCTGCTCATGACCTGTCCATCTAAATGGTCCCTCGCTGAAAGACTGCTGCTGCATTCATGAGCAGAAAAAAATACCTCAATCCAATATTTCAGATGGAATCAAATATTTTACTCCAAGTTATAATAAACGGCCATTAAGTTGCTTTATTATGATTTTATTTAGTTTTAAAGTTTATTTAGTTATAGGGTGTTTGTTTGATGTCAAACGAAATGGATCTATTTACATGAGGAGAAAATCTGTTGGGTGGGCTATCCCATAATATTTTCCAAAACAATTTAATTTAAATATAATTTATTTAAAAGAGATTTTGTTTATACGTAATGCATTGTTTTAATAAATTTATTTAATTCAATTTTTTTTGGCATGTAATTACTTTTTCTTTTCTTTTTTAATTTACCCTTTTTTTTACTTTATCTTGCATACCACCTTGTACTTCTTGTACACGTACCATTATTTGAGAACTACTGGCATAGAGTGTTGTTCAGTAATGGATACTTCTATTTGCTCTTTCTCACAACAAAAACACAACACCACATTATAACTGGAGGATGGAAATTATGGAAGCCAAGACATAAGAGATTTATTTGTAGGTGTGTGGGTTTCAGTGTCCACAAGATAACCAACTGTTTTTGGGAACTTTCTCCTTCTGAAATAACCCTCTTGATGTGAGGCTATAAGCAGTGAAGCGATGGTGAGGAGGAGCATATGAAGATGCGTCACATGTTAAGTGCAATAGCAAGTCTGGGTTATAATGTGTCAGTACCTTGTCTGAGGTTATAAGCTATTTTGCTTTTTTAAAGCCCTGTTCACAGGCTTTTGTCCATTTCTAAGAATTTGCAACCTGCAACAGGAAAGAAGCATAACCGGCTCACATTTTTAGGATAATGTGCCTTTAAAGACAGCATCTATTTTGTCTTGTGACATTTGTCTTTATCAATGTTGTGTCCACAGTACTTTATCAAACTGTTGAAAAACTTTCTCTCTCTTGCCATCCTTCTGTTATGTCAAAAGAATTATGTAATGTGGCACTATGTTCTCCTGCTTTGTTTGCGCAATTTAATAAAAAAAACTTTTCTCTTCGCTCTCAGTCCAAATTCTGGTCTCTTTCAAACTGCTTCAAGATTAGCAAAATGCTCAAGTGGCCTATCAAAATTGTCATCTAAAAAGCACTGACAGCCAGGGATGCCATGCAAGACGTGGTCCATGGATCTTTGCTATAGAGCAAGTGCAGATGCTACTCTTAAAACAAGCCTGTTGTATTGAAAAAGCCCTTTATCAGCGGTAATGGTCAGATATTTCTTTGACAACACCTTTACCTTCATTTACAAGTAGGCTTGTGTTATGTCTATTTTGAAAATGTAACTGAATATTGACCTCTGGGTCAGAAGGTACTGGTCTGTATGGTGTACTTAATTTAGACTTTAAAGTCACCACAAATGTGCAGCTCATCATTGCTACTGGACTCTTACCTACTCTGACTACTCCACCTTGGACAGAAAACCTTCATTTTCTAAGCACTCTGCTTTAACCCTTGAGCAAAGTGCATAGGGAAGCATGCATGTTTTGTGGAATTTTCACTGTGGATTGTCTTCATTTTTTATTGATTTCCAATCAATCTGGATATTTTGCTGCCATTCTTTTCCAGACAAGAAGAAATTTTCTTTTTTTGTATTACAAACAAACTGTCACCTAATTTCTCTAATGGAACAATCTTTTATCCGGTGTACTTTCTCAGTGTCAATGATGTGTATCTCAATTTTAGTTTAGCAAACTTGTCCTAATCGTCTTTATGTGAAGTTCTTGACAGCTGATGCTGTGTCAAGTTCCATTTCCCCCAGTTTTTGTCCTTTAATTTCAGGTGTTAGTTAGATGGTTTCGCTGTCTTTCACAGTTTGAAGTTCAAGCATGCCAAATCTCTCTCATGTTTATAATTTCTGTGTTTAAATTTTGAGTTTCACTAGTTTTTTTGGTTCTGCACATTTGATTCTGCACGTGTTACAGTTCTTGTCTTATTTCTTTCCACAAAAGTAACAAGAATAAATGTATTCATTGTACATTCTTAAGACATTTTCTTTTGTAATTCTAGTGTACATTTTGCAACTGTCTCCAGTGTATGGGCTAGTGCACTGACTAGCTCTATAAGGAGATGCTTCTGTGTGCCTTCATATGTTGCAGCCCACACACTAGTCTGTCTCTGAGTGCATCTACTAGTGCATCTCTGAATATGCAGCCTACGCAGATCAGCCAAATGTACTGTGATTTGCTCAGTTTCCTTTTGATAATGATTGTGAAATCTAAACCTGTCTGTAATCACCAGTAGCTTTGAGTTTAAGTGGTTCTGCAAAGTTTTAAAAATGGCTTTGATGCCGGTTTATCAGGATCCGAAAGCAAACTGTACGTTTTTGCACCCATTACACTTAACAGCACTTTCCTATTATTTTCTGTTTGTGACAGAGATCTTTTTATGTTTTTTTTAAGTTACCAAACACAAACCTAGGTTAAATCTGAGAATACATGGAGCCCAGGTGGGGTTGTCATGCAGTATCGCCTTATAGCAGGGACACCCGCTCTCTCTTGCTTGAATGGTTTCAGTTGTGTTCCACCTGCTGAGATCTCGCTGGAAGATGTACTCATCTGCTAAATGAGCTAGAATCGGGTAGAATTGTTGTTAAGGATAATTTTGTTCTGGTGTCCCCTCCATTTACCATCGCAACACAGTTTACCATTTAAAATGTTTTTTTGTACATACCAGCTGAAATGCTCATCAGGTAAATTAAGTAGTTTTGGCAAGTTTATAGGTGAGATTAGGAATTTACTGCTAAATTGTAAGAAGGCAGGATTAAAACATGTCCTGTCTTTTAGGCGGTAAAAAAGCCCTTCAGATTTCATTCTGTGTTTCTAATGGATACTAGTTTTTGCTAGTACATGCGATGTATGGTGTTTTCATTGGGAAATGGTGGACATAACCACTAAGATTGTCTATTAAATGAGCAAAAAGCTGCACAGGTAAACTAGAACCTTACTAAGAGCAATGTTACGAGATAAAGACACATCGTGGACAATACAGATCTAGGTGAGGGATGCATCCTGGTGGTGCATCCTGGGATTGAGATGAGTAAGCGATTGGAAACCACTGGTGCAGATAGTGAGATAAGTCAAACAAGTCAGGGTGAAAATAAAGTGGATGAGGAGGAGGGTGCAAAAGGGGACAGTTATGTGGGTAGAAGGGTGTATAAGGAAGTGCCCAGGTGAGTAGTGAGGAGGGTGCACCTGTAGGTTTGAATACTGATTGAAGTTTGGTTTCAGTGCAGGATTGTGA
This sequence comes from Hoplisoma paleatum, assembly GCA_028565875.1. Taxonomy (NCBI): domain Eukaryota; kingdom Metazoa; phylum Chordata; class Actinopteri; order Siluriformes; family Callichthyidae; genus Hoplisoma; species Hoplisoma paleatum. Next base: position 505,555 of record JAOTRQ010000034.1, read on the forward strand.
GTCTGTGAGTGTAGTTCAGTCTGATCTAGTTGTGTACATTGAGGGGGAAATCAAGATGGATGAAACGTCTGAGCTGTCTGATTTTAGAGATAGTCAGCTAGGTAGTTAAAAGCTGTACTCAGAAGATCAGATTGACTCTTGGAATGGAAAATTTGTGAATGTGACAGATTTTTTTTCCAAAGAAGCTTGTATGTTCAGCATCAAAGATGCAAAGTAATGTTGATATGACATTATTTCCAAAAAACATATTACAGCAGTTTGAAAATCTAAAATAATGAACTTTGTGCCCCAGGTAAATAGGAAAAAAATATTATTTTAAAATGTATTGTATTGAGTTAAAATGTTTGGTAATTTGGTTTACCAGAAATACAGAATAAAACAGTGTGGAGACACTGCTGCAGGTTTTGTGGTCACAGATTTGATAATGAATGGTTTGACGGCTGAAAAAGGTTATTACACAATTGATAATGTGGAGAAATATTTGATGAGTAGTGAGTTGAGGGAAGTTGAGTTTTGTGGCGACCATATAAAAAATATTGTTGTTTCTATTGTATCATAGTTTTTGAGCAGATTATCACTGCTGTATTATTGAAAACAAATATATAAAAGAATTTTAAAAGTTGTCTCTCTCTCTCCCTCTCTCAGCCAGACAGATAGATACAATGTTAAATACAGTGATATAATACAATGTTAAAATTTCTAAATGGTAAGAGAGAGAACGAAATAATACCAGATTAAGGCGCTATGTCTGCTACAACATAATATCGTTAGCATTTGTAGTCGTTTGTTTTTAGCCAGCACTGTGGCATGACACCGGGGTAAGCAATCGGTTTATAGTAGGGCTGAATTCAGCAGCATCTTCAGCTCCAATAATGTGGCGTGACACACATTTATGTACACTGCAGCCTTGCTAGGGATGGCCACAGGGACACAGGTGTCAGCCTGGCTATTAATCTGACACTGCCATTGGATTACTGCAAATTAAAAGTGCTGAGATGGAGTCGTAGAAAGAGAGAGAAAGTGATGGGTGCTACCCATGGCTGCAAGCAATGAAATAGAAGTGACATTTTAGGGAATTTGCAAATCTGCTGAGAGAAGTAATTACCTGACAAATTAACATTCATAGAGCTTGCATACTCAGACTATTAGCGATATAAAAGATTTGGCTGCAGCTATTAGAGGTATCTAGATCAGATTAGTGATTTGACAGGATTAAAAAATGGATACAGGAACTGGGAGTACATGCAATCAAAAAGGACTTAGATTGCACCTAAATCCATGACCTTCTTGCTGTGCTACTTTCTTAGCCACAGTACCATCATAAGACAAAACACATCAAATGATTGTTAAGTCTAGACTGTCGGGAAATTTCAGTTACTGCTTTTTTAATACACCCCCTATATTTTCCAAACATTGTTAGCTTTAGATTTGAGTTTGTGCAACTGCAAACTTGCACTCAAAGTTTTATAACTGCTATAATCTCAATTCAAGTTTAGTCATAGCTAACATAAACTTTTTTGTCTTTTGTGATTTATGCTAATATGAAAGCAACATTTTGAATGTTTAATAAATACATGTGTTTTATATATTTAACATACTAGACTAAAATTGCTATGGGAATTTAAAGCAAACTTGAAAATGCTTGTTTTGCTTGTTTCGTCAACAGCATGTATTAAGATCTTCCTTCTGTGAGATTGGAAAGCTGCTCTGCTAACAATGACATTTAATAGTTGCAGTCAAAATGCCAAAGCCACATTATGCCAAGCAGTAATTGGCTTGTGTGTATTTGTGTTAGTGTGTGGGTTGTGTGTGGGAAGTTTGTGTCATTGGTGTGCATGACAAATGCACTTGTATTGATCAGGTTGGCAGGCCTGGCCCTGTAATGGAGGGTAATTAATGACTCAATTTGCCCTGGTGCACACTGAGGGAAACACTCCCTTCTACCCTTAGGACACAATGGATCTGCCTGCACAAGATGCCAGCACAGCATTCTGTGCTATAAACAAAAAGAAAAGTCTGGTTTTTAAAAGATTTGAATGGTCTGTCTGCATGACATGTAGGTTTTATTTACAGCTTATATTTTTGAACAAAGAGTTAAAACAAATAATTAATGGTCACACCTCTGCTGTGATGTGTGAGGTGCTTATGCCTGGGTTTCTGTTGTCGGAAAAGATCATGGAGAGGAACAGGAAGACAATAACCAGCTGAAATGGAACTAGTGACAAACATGATTGATCAACTGATTTCAGTAGCAGAAAAGCACTGGATTAAGCTTAACATTATATCAATCATGATGTTCATCTCAGCTTAATCTCGAACTTCATCGCCTTCCTCCACTCAGCCTCATACTTTTACCCTTTATTTTACTCATTTACACCATTTCTTTCCCCCCCCTTTATACTCGCTATCTACTATCAATTTCACTCACCCTTAAGCACTCGCTTTTACTCCCGCTATTTCTCTCTCTGCGAGGAGATCAATATTGGTTGTGCATATCATACATTATCAGGCTCATGAGCAAGGAGAAAACATAATCTGTGGCAAATTTATAGTGGCATCACAGTGTGTTTATGTGAAAAGGAACTCTAAACAGTTTTAAACCACAATTTCAATGAGGAAGGCAACAAAAGCATAGACATCCATCACCTCTAAGAAAGGGGCCAATCTAGTCAGTGGATTATGCAGATGAATTGTTGCACTTGCAAATTGGTATGGTGCTTGAATAATGATTTTATAACTGAACGATAGTTTTATATGACCTACATCACCTCAACCCCAACCCTAAATTAATAGATCTTGAAAGATTTATACTACCTAGCTGACAAAAGACACGATTTGAATCTGTTCTAGTTTGCTTTTTTTAATTCTGCTGCCACATATTTTTCTCAGTCAGGCCAGAAATAGTATGCAGTAATATCAACCATACATGACCATTCAATCATCACTAACCAGGCAGAAAAAAAAACAAATTTTTAATAAGTACATACATTTTATACAAAACAAAATGATTTACTTGCTCAGTCACTCACCCAGAGAGCAAACCAATTGACTAGAAGTAGATTCTCCAATCCCTTTTTATCTGCTTCCCTTCTTCTCTTACCAACATGAACAAAAATAAAATTATGTGATGTTCTTTTATCATTATCACTTTTTAGGCTGTGACTTAAGCCAAAACTAGGCAAAAGGTAGGAATGTGTATTCTTTACTTGCTTATTTGGTAACAAAATTGATAAAATTCTTACTTTACCAACAACATCTCTGTCAGATTTACTTGGTGAGTACTATCCACCACGTACATATCTGATTGCTCTGATTCTTGTATCTTGCTGTATTTCTGTAGAGATGAAGTCAGAACCATTTTATCATTGTAAGATTCAGAAATCCATTCAAAAAGTTTGCCAAATAAAAAAATACTTAAATCCGAAAGCTTAAAAGCCTGGCAAAATCCCTTCAGTAGGCTACCTGCATTTCATTTTGCAGATGGGTCAGAGGGTTCAGGACAGAACAGTGACTCGCAAGGCAGTGTGGAGAGCTTGAGGAAACACCTACATGCTGATGCATTTACCCAACAACAACTAGAGGCGCTGGACAGAGTGTTTGATCGACCAGCCTACCCTGATGTCTTCATAGGCACAGAACATGTTAAACCAGAACAAGTAAGTATTCTTATCCCTCATGTTGTGTATGTCAACAAATAAACTAAAAGTGTGAAAATAGTACTAACATGTTGATTGTTTCCCACAATATTAACATCTTTTTCCTCATAGTTTTGTATTTTACCAATAACACTGATTATTATATCTGGTCTGATGAAAACTTTATTTCTGCATTATACTAATTAATTCGAACTGAAAAAAGGCAAGATAAAATTGATGGTAGGAAGAAAGGCTATGATTTAAAGTATGTTAAAAAGCAGCCCAACATATGCAATTACTAAATTCAGATTATCGTATTATGCTGTTGCAGTACAAATACATAATATTTAACTCTATGACTAACATCTAATGTTCAAAGAATTGTTCAAAATTGCTATGAGTACTTAATGTACAGACAGACAACTCCCTTTAAAATACAGTTAGGCCAAATATTAGTATATTAAAAAACTAGCTTGCATGGTTTATTAAAATGGAGCAATGTGATAATACAACAAATGGCAACTCAATACATCACATGAACAGTTTTTACCAAGAATTACAATATGTAAACATTACATTTAACCATGTATGTAATTGCTATGGAAATGATACCAACCAAGTAAGTTTTACAAAGTAATCAAAATTGAGAATTTATGATAAGTAGCAGATTATGAACAAACTCGTCTTCAAGGTGAACCAGGTCTAACATATTTGTAGTCATTGAAATGTTAAGCATCTTTTTTTTTACATTTCAGGCAAGGTTAAGATTTTTTTGCAGTCTTATTCAAATTGCCACTGCAATTCTACTATAAGCCCATTGGGACTAGTGGGTAACTTCTGAATCATATTTGCTATCTGCTCACCTGTGAAGAGGGAATCCGGTATATTTTGTTAGTCTTCCAAATATGCATGCATTTCCTCACCCCAAAATTCTATTCTGATGTACAGAGGTTTTCAAAAAACTCTTAAAAATCTTTATTGATTTCAGTAGGTTCCTCTAGAAAGCTACCAGCTCTCCATCAGCTTTCTTTTTTCGGATACTGATACATTTTTTTCTTGTTTCTATGATTTTAAGTTTGCTTCTTGAGGAGGCTACTAGCAGACTCCTGTATAGCAGGGGTATTTCAGTTTTGTCAACTTTCTCTTTTCAGATTCTACTACTTCATCTTTTGCCCCTGCCAAAGTCATTCTTCCCTCTTAATCTTTAATCATCTTTAAATGTTTGCACTACAATCATTCATTAATTGAAACTACCACTTATTTGACCAGTCCCTGTGCAAATAAATATTTGACCCATAATTTGGCCCATAGCTTTTTGATTCCCAAAGTGATAAATTAGTTTTCTTTCAAAAAGACCACTTGATTTTTGGGGGGGCTTTAGGTAACATGTTTTCTTTTATTTATTGTTCCAGTCCTTATAATATTCCATGTAGTATAAGATTATCTGTTACTTGATATTCAATTAAATTACCAGAACTACACAAGGAACGACACAACCAATCAAACTCAAAGTAAACAAAGTTATTCAAATAGTTCGATGTTTGGACTCATGACCAAGCCGATCTGCTCCACTGACATCACTACTTACGAACTATCTGTTAGCAAAGATGTCATCACTATCTGTAGAATTTTTGTCAACAATGATGTATAAAGTTGATGACTTTGTCATAAGTAAAAAACTCATATCCATATCCATGTCTGTCTTACTTCCTTCTTTTTCTGTACAATCTACTATTACCTCAAAATATCCCAAAATAATGCTTTATTATCTTAAAATAACGAGCTAGCATCTCAAAATAACAACCCAGCTTCTCAAAATAAAGAGATAGTATATGAAAATAATGACTTGTTATCTCAAAATCATGACCTAAAATCTAAAAAAGTGAAATAACAACTGACTTAATGTGGTGGAATAGTATAGTATACATTGTCAGGTTTATTAAAATTGATAACAGTTATTTCTTTAGGTACACTATTTAAAACGAAATTTTCATTTTGCCTAGAAAGTAGATAAGTCTTCATTTTAAAGAGGTCTATCCAATTGCGTTTATTTTAATTTGGGGGTGATCGTGTGGCATTACTTCAGCTATTAATCAGGCAGACAGCGCTCACCTCTAGACGTAGACGTAATTTGCAGTTAATTACAAACCTGATTTTCACTGCAAGATCAATACCAAACTGAATTGGAAATGACTTACTATCTCATAGACAGTCAAACAGGATGTTCGATGTGTGGGGGTGGTAAATCAGGAAATCACAGAGAAAATTGGAAAAGGAAAACAGTATCCATTAAAGCTGCATAATGTTTGAGAAAAATCTGCTTCAATTTATATACTGTTAATCTAACTCGGAATGTTGTTATTTGTAACACATTTATCAGTTCTCTCCCCCATTTCCTTTTCCATGATGTATTTAAATGTTTATTAGTTAGGTGTCTGGGTACTGCTTAGGGTATTAAAAGACCATTTGGAGCTTCAATCCCAATGGACCTCCCACACTTGCTGACCATGTGCTCATCCTTTTCATATATTTCTTTCAAATCTTTCTCATGCATCTGCATGAGTGTATGACTAAATGGCATCAGGGCCTCTTAGCTAAAGAGAGAAACATTGGCTGGGGCCACGTTGAACAGTTGTAGCAGACAATTAGAGTTTATTTGTGATAGAGACAGACATGGCTAGGGTCAAGGGGCCTCCCTTGTGACTCGTGCACATACACACACACACACACACACACACACACACACACACACACACACACACACACACACACACACACACACA
>JAOTRQ010000034.1:580378-598718 GCA_028565875.1 Hoplisoma paleatum
ATGTAAATGTTGTCTGTGCAGCAGTTACACAGTTTCAGAATTCCAGTGTTCACATACTTTTAGCATGCCGCTGGTTTAATATTCATCAAACTGGGGTTGGTGATGTGGGGGTATTAGTTGTATTTAAAGAGACAACTGTTGCTATGTTCTCAATAAAATCCAATGAGTTCCCAGTAGGGAAGAATCTGCTATGGATATTACACTGACTATTGAACGAATCCATTCTTTTTCTACCAATGAGAACTCTCATTTATCTATAGAAATGCTATAATATTCAGTTCATTTTCTGTACTTCATTTTATTTATTTATTTATTTTTACTTTTAATGCAAGCCTCGAGAGGAGTATTACCTGAACAGGAGAACAGGTGCACACTAATTTACTGCTATTGCTTGGAGAGCTCAGAGACCCCAGAACTACAGAAATCCCCCCTGCCTCAAACTGTCACAAAAACATATTTAATTCTAATCGGGCTAAAGCAAGATATTGTTTGGTTCTGAAAAAGGCAGTGTAGAGGAAGACTGCCAATACCTTTATCATACTTTCTTTAATTTTATCACATTTGAGCTTGCAGCATCTAAATGAAAAAAACACAGTACATTCATATTTAATAGACAAAAGTCCCTAAACGACAGAACCACCATATCCTTATCATTGGCATGTTCTTCCTAGACAATCGAACACATTTCTTAAAGAAGTCACAATTTCAGGGCGTATTTGAATTTTTCTGATGTCTGCGAATTTGTTGCATTTCCTGAAACTTTTGGAAATCTTTTTATGACATAAAACTTGCTTCCTTGGGTTAAAAAAAACAATATAAAGAACAGTTGAACATGTCAACTGCATTTACTCATTGCAACTTTCATAGCCTAGTCATTTCTCCTACTGACATGCTTGCTCTCAGATATTTCATCACCTGTAAAATATCCTTTTGATTGTAAAAACTCAAATATCCTCTGTCCTCAGACTGAACCTTTAAACTTGTCTCTCCAAATGATAGTCTACATTTTATTCAGAAATAATCGGGGTCTGAGAGTCACTAGTCAATCATGCACTGTATACTCCAGAGGGTGAGGAAATGACTTGAAAATGACTGAAAAAAAATGTAAAGAAAAAAGTGGACTCTGGGTCAGTAAAGTGCTAAATGATGTTGGGTAGTCCCTGGACATTTCCAGGGTGCTTCAGCCAAGTTCTCCCCCCACTGTCCATACCTTGCTTCCCTATTTTGCTTAGGATTAACTCAAGTTGAATACTTCTAATACACAAAGGGGGCAGATTCTAAATATAAGACACATAAAGATATCCATGAACCCATGAACAAAAATCACCGTCCCCTTTTTCTTTTCGTCTTATGACCAATATCTGACCAGAAGTTCTGACTGAGGCCTGTTTCAGATCTCGGTGTTGTCAAATGAGACTGAGCGGAAAATCCGGCTCCCAGAGGCCCGTCTTTGTGCTGGAACATCTTAGTGCAAACCATATCAGAGTTCGGTAACTGCTCAGTGTACCTACGTTTAAGTGATGTATTGCAGCCTTTTACCTTTATAAGGACTTTTACTCAAAATTATCAGGAGAATACTTGCTTTTCCTTTTTCCTGTCTGCTTTTTTTAATCTTGACAAGGCACAAAGATTGAACAACTGCATGTCCTATTTTTCCAGGCTGAAATACTTTTATGCTTCATAGTTTGTCGAAGTTTTCTTTTTTTACATTCAGTTTTTATTATTAATAATTCTGTCTACAACCTATGAGCATATTAAACACCCCTTTCCAAAATTAGAATGGTTGTCTATTTATTTTTTATATTTCACTCTTTCAAATGTCAACATTTCAACATAAAAGTCATGTCACAAAATATAGTTTACAAATGTTATGAGCATGTTATAAGCTTTATAATTGGGACAGTGGCTATACTTTGGGACAGTGTAGCCTAGTGGGTAGAGCGTTGGGCTGGGAACCCAAAGGTTGGGGGTTCAAATCCAGGCTCTGCTACACTCCGCTACACTGCTGGGTCCTTGAGCAAGACCCGTAACCCTGTCTGCTCATTGGATAAAATCGTCGGCTAAATGCAATGTTATGTTATAAACATTCATTCCAGTTTATTTCACAGGAAGGTGCAGGAAGGTACTTTGCATGTTCTACACATAGGTGCTCCGGTTTCCTCCCACAGTTCAAAGTTATCCTATAGATACCCAGATACCTAACCACAGTGCAGTTATGGCCCCAAGCTCAGAAGAAGTAGATTGAGAAGATTGCGGCATCAAGTGCACCCGGTATAAAAGATGTACCACAATGAATATACAGATGATAATTAGCTGTAACGAACCCCTAGGTGGGGAGCAGCCAAAATACAAAGACAATGATGATTATCCCCTTGGGCAGCTTTGGTCTTGTTGTTATAGAACTGAGCGTGTGATTTGAAAGTTGTTAGCTTGGTTTCAGAGAGTCGATAGGTCATGGCTGAAGTGCCCATGAGCAAGGCACCAAACTCGCTAACTACTCCCGGGCAATGTTACTAGATCTGTCCACTGTGCCGTGCTCATGTGCTCACTGCTGCCCCCCAGTGTGTATTTACTACTGTATGTAAGTATGTGTTTCAATGATTAAAATTCTATATTTGTTACCCACTGCTTTATCTTATTTTAAAATAGCAGGTTTTTATTCTTTATGGCAGATATTTGCTTTTTTAAAAGAATGACCAAGGTGAAAAAAAATCACTGAAAGATTGAAAAAATTTTAATCAAAAAATATTTAAGTGTATGAAACAAAATAATGTATTTTTAATGTATTATCTTTTAGTTTTTTTGTAAACAACCTTTACTACATGAAAATGTTCTTACTGTTCAGTCTTTAAAGGTCAGATATTGAAGAAGAAGACTTAAATCAGACTCTAAATCGGCCACACTTTGATTTCCTTTGGTATGTCTTCAACGCACTGAGTAAACAATATCAGTGTCTGTTCAAGCTGTACGTGAACTGTTAGGGTTATCAGACTACACATAATCGGATTTTTGGTGATCTGAGGAATAGGCAACAAGCTTTGACTTTCCAAATCTATTCTACTGAACCTCTCTCTCTCTCTCTCTCTCTCTCTCTCTCTCTCTCTCTCTCTCTCCCCCCCCCCCCCCCCCACACACACACACACACTGTTTTCCTTGTATTGTCCGTAAGTCTTTAAATTCAATATTTCATTAAAGTGTTCTCTGGAGACTGAGAAGCACTGCGCTTACAAATCTATAGATGTAAATCAAACAATTAAAAACGTAAATGGGTCCACACGGACTGAGCTTGATTCCTTTATGGATTGTTTGGTGCTGATCTAGACAATCAGTCCAGATATTAGTCCAAGCAGCAATTATCAACACAATTCATGGGCTTTGGGTCTATTAGATTTTGACCTTATGCAGAGCACTGACCCCCATTATTTGTAGTCATATTAGCTGTAAAATTGATGTGCAGTTCACACTGCTATGACAGCCTCTATAACACTGCATGATTGTGGCATAGATTCATTACCTTTTTTATCTTCAGTGTTGGCTTTACAATACATGAATAAATAATGCAATTTAAAGGTTAGATTAATGTTAAACTCACTGTGGTGCTAATACTTTTGTAAATTATCAAATTTATATTGTTTGTCATGATGTCACGTTTTCTCACGCTGCTTTTTTGGCATCTTTTTAAATGCGTGTTTTGTAATCATTAGCAATATTGTTTACAAGGACAATTGTAAAGTTAGTTTGAGTAAAAAAAGGAATTATAGTGTCTTTAAAAATAATTTAAATAATGATAAGTAGTTATGGTAAACTTTTAAATCTTAGATTATTAAATATGGTGTGTATTATTGTTTTTAAATGTGTAATTGTGTTCAAATGCGCTGATTGCATTCTATTTCTCATCTAACCAAACTATGAACTTCACTAATGGACTGAGGAGTGACACACTCGACACATTTCCTCTCTACTGTATTTTTTCACACTCAAAGGCGAGTTCATATGTGGATCAGCTCTGAGTATAGAGAGTCACACCCTGATCAGTGCATTATTCTTTTACACTAAACACCAGACACTTGTTGTTCTTGTAGACCCAGCCTGTCTGGTATTTCAGCTCTGAATAAAAATGATGTGTTTGGAAATCTTAGCTCTGGTGTGCTAGCATGTTTTGTCATGTCCAAACCAAATTTGTAATTTAAACACTTTAGCATGACAGTTTGATTGCTTATTAGAGTTTACTGAATATCATGGTCTCACTTTATAACAAGTGTCCCTAAGTACGATGTACTTACACCTTAACATGTGTAACAGTGTAACTGATTAATTACAATGGTACAGTCTTTGTTAGTACATTCCCCCAGTTAAAAATGTGTATGTACAGAAGTGAAAATACACATGTGTACATTGTAAATAATCAGCAACAATGTGTATTTTACCTGTAGTTACATTGTTATTACATGGGATGTTAATGTGTTAGTACACTGTACTTGGGGACACTTATTATAAAGTAAGACCGGGTTTGTTTATGCTGGCAAAGAGAGGTTTCTACTTTCAATCACAAATAAATATATGTTAAATCCAAGACAATTATAAAGATGTCTTCAACAGACATCTTAAAAATTTTAGCCCATCGACATGACATTAGTTTTAGTTAGATGGGTCTTTAATACTTGGGTTTAATTCAGTTTTTGGATACTGTGGAGTCTGATTTGTTCTCCTGCTTGTGGATTTTTTCTCAATGTACTTTTAACTTCCTCCCACTTTCCAAATATTTGCCAGTGACTGACTAGCTACTTTAGATTATGTGTAGGTGTTAGAAACGTGAGTAAGAGGGTAAGCATATAACCTTCTGTGAGCCCGCTTAGTATACATCGATAAGTTATACATTCACAGGATTATAAGAAGAATCTGCTGTTTTGAGTTAAGCATGGATGATTTATTCATAAATCAGACGGATGTCTTGTTTTTAGATTGCGCCATGGCACAGAGTCAAACAGACAGCGCCTGGCTACGCTTACCAGCATGCAGATTGAAAATAAATATATAAATAAAACAAAAAACAAGCGATTACACAGATGTTTGCAATGCCAATGAATTAGCAAAATTGAAAAATTGATGCCCTTCAGAAACCCAGCTACACTTTACACCATGTTTAGAAAACTGCTCATAAAAAGGTAGGAAGCTTGTATTTTTGTATTCGCCATGTCTTTTTTCCACAGTTCTATTATCCCCCCATTCCCACCCCCTACATATTTTTTCACAATGCATTCCTGAAACATAACTTGCCCAAAGTTTGTGCTTGCCTGCTGGATTTTCATTTCAGATGTTGCCAACTCAAGGGCATTTGGACCAATCAATATCTGTCTGTCTTCTGGCGCACACAAAGTTGGCTATTAGAAAAGAGCTTCTTATAGCAGGCTCAGCCAATGCCATTAGCCCTAGCCTTAGGGCACTTCTATCCACGAGACGAGAGCGGCACCTGCCCCCCCTTACCCTCCCCTCCCCCACCATTAAGCAGCTCCCACGGGATGTCATTTGGACACATCGGGCAAAGAGCACTTCTTTATTCTTTCTCTTTTCTACACCCAGACTCTACCAAAAATCAATAAATCTGTTCTTTGCTTATTTTCAGAACTTTGCTTCAATATAAGCAGGACTTACCTTCCAGCTACAAACTACTGCTACAGGAGGTCATTTTCCCCACTTCTACCTTTCTTTCTCTTATTCTCCATCCCCTTTTTTGTTCTCTGTGATTTTATACTGAGTACCAATTTAAGAGCACATAAATTGGGAAATGATCAGTTGTTCATTTTGTTCTGTGGAGATTAAAAGGCTCTCTTTAAACCAAAAATGCTCCCTGTCTTTTTTTGACATCTGTGTGCCGCCCACTTCATTGTTTGTTGGCTGTGTCTTAATGAGCAGCATCTTAATGATTTAACTTCCTACATGTGTGAGTGTAATGTGTCAACTTTCAATTGAAATGGAGGTCAAGGGCTGCAATTGGAGAAACGTGGCTGTGTTTATTTATTTATTTATTTTTTCTTTAGCTAATGTGGCATGATTGACAATTTATTTGCCCTGATTTGGATAATGACATTTCAGTGGGTGTCCAGCACAAATGTATGTGCTTCCTTTTATGTGCTGCGTGTTGGTCTTCCTTCTGTTGAACTGCCGGGTAAAAGCAGGCAGACACAATAGGAATACATGAATAAATCACTACTTATAGCCTTACAAAAATGCACATAATAGTTGACCCCATGAGTGTTGAGACTTGATTGCCAGCCGAGCTCATAGAGACGCCTTGAGATCTGTATTTTTCATGACGTTGTATATCGTGCATATGTACAATATGTTTGCATAATGTAACCATGCACAATCTGTCTTGGCCTTGGTGATCAAATTGCCTACTGTGTTATTGAATGCGACAAGAGCTTTTATTCCCTATACTGTTGCATTATTTACTGGCAAGTGGACTTAATATCTATCTATTAAATCTGCATCATTATGCCACGATGGCTGGCTGTACCAAAGAAATTTCTTGCAGGTTGATTATATTATGTCGAGTGACAAATGGTCATTTTAGATTCATCAAAATGACTTTATACATATACAAATACATTCATTCTTTGTATGCAATATGACCAGCCTCACTGACGTTTCTCCCTAGATTTTGATATATGGGCAGAGTATTTGCATGAGTGATGGCCTTTAAAAAAGTAAGTATTCATTTTTTTTACATGATCAGCTTTTTATAAGATATTCATCATGCACATTTGACACAAATCTTATTTCAGTTTTTTTGTGAGGTTTACACACGGCACTGTGTGGGTGGACTGTCTAATTTAAGTCGTCCCCTGGGTCTGAGTGAGTATAATAAACATGCTTGTGCAACAGGTAGTTTGAATGCTGCTTAGCACAGTTTTAGAGTCGAATGTTTAAACTTATGACCGCTAACCACTGAGGTTAGAGCAGCTCTGTCTTGCTGGTAAGAAAATAGATTGTGTTTGTGATTGGATGGTTGTTGGTTCGAGTGTCAACAGGTCACGACTGAAGTGCTTTTGAGCAAGGCTTCTTAGCTTTAACTGCTTACTGGGCGCCATGGCTAGGGCTGCTAACCGCACCAGGCATGTGTGCTCACTGCTATCCCCTAGTGTGTGTGTGTGTGTGTGTGTGTGTGTGTGTGTGTGTGTGTACATGTGTTTCACTGCACCGATTGGCTTAATTGTGGCAGATTAAAGAGTGGTTAAAGCACTGTGGTGAAAAGAGTATTGTAAATTTGTCTAAAATCCACCACATAGGGGTATGCCTTTCTTTCTTTTTGTCTTTGTAGTTTTTTGTTTTTTTTTGCAACTTTGGAACACAGTAGGTAATATTTATGCGGTTACTAAAGGACAGCAAAGCAAATGACACACGTTCAGACAGGCTGAATGGGTTGGCCAGTAAGTAACTATGAGAAGAGGACAGAGAAACAGATGGAGAATATATAGCTAGAGAGCATGTATTTCTTCAGGCCCTAAACAAGGGCAGGAGGTTGAGCGCTAGTCATGGTAACGCCGGCCATTATTGATCAGCTGTAATGAGTTCCATTGAAGAAAGGGCTAATGGCAGGGAGAGGCGCAGCAGCGATCCCCGGAGTTTTAGACGAAAACTGCCCCAGCATTGGCCCTCGAGGCAACTACAGCTCTCTAGACACCTGCGCATCAAATCAACTTTCTTTCTTTTTCTCTCTCTTTCTACCACATTTTCTCGCCGTGCTTGATTCCTGCTTTCTTTGTTATATCTCTCTCTCGGTCTCTCTCTCTCTTTCTTGGTCCCCCCCTCTCTTATTGATCTACCATTGCTCTTTTGTCTCTTTTCTAGAGTTAATTTGAATTTTTCTGTGATCCAGTAATGACCAAGTACAATAAAATAGCATTACCTCCTCTTTCTTAAGTAAATAGCAAGAAAACACTTTGCAGAAAACATTTGCTGAGTCAGAAAAAAAATTAAGCCCTGCTATTGCTAGGTTTCCACTGTTGATACATTTATCCAGGCCCTTATTCTTTAATTGCTGGGATTGTACACTGTAAGTTGCTGTACGTAAAAACCTCTGATTAATACAAAAACTATGAATTAATTTAATTCAATCTGAATTTGTTCACCAGTTCACCAGTGAATTATAACTATTATTTTCACAAGCACAAAAGTGCTGAGAGTATGACGTCACATGTTCCAAGCTTGGCATTGCCTCTGGTCGGCTGGGTGCTACTTTTGCCATAATGATGCACAAATCAGTGCATTACAGTGCCAGACCCAAGTCTGGATGAATAGAAACGTGGTGTCAGGAAGGGCATCCATTGCAAAATCTTGACAAATCAATAATGCAGCCCACAAGCTGTTGTGGTGACCCCTCACAAGAAAACCCGGAAGGATTCACATAGTGTTATGTCATAAAGTTTCTATGTAGGCATACAAGATAGTCATCGTTAAGATTGCATTGTGAGGTCTTTTGTAATAAGTTATAAAAAACTGAACAATGTAAATGTAGATATGTAGAACAATCGCATTAAAATGTAATATTATTAGTATTAAAACAATAACGTATCATAAAAATCATATTTAAATAATTAAATTATATTTATAACAAATTATCACCAAGGTTTATTGATTTACAATCATATAATTCCAGATTCAAAAAGCTTTAGCAATGCCAAGTTTTAATGTAATATTCTTTGGCTCCATTTATTGTTTTATACTTTTTTATTTTTTACTTGGAATTAATGTACTAATGTACTTAATGTACATCATATAACCCTTTATCAGTCAGTAGATCCTTCACAAAGTGCAGCTCCTAATGATGATTATGATTATTAGTAGCAGCAGTAGTGGTAGTAGTTGTAGTAATAGTAGTAGTAATACTTCTACCACTAATTGTAAACTGCTATAAGGTATTATTAGTTTTTCATTATTAATGATCTCAGAACTAAAGCTAAATATGTTTTTAAATATTTTACTTTAATCAGTGAATTAATACATACCTATTTAAACTTTTCATTTAAACTTTGATTCCAAGTTGTCAATCCTAAATTTCCAATATCATCCTTGACATATTTAAGAGATGTATAGGAGAAAACATATTTCATCTTCAGAGCAGCAAGTAACCTTAGGAATTAACATAAACCCTGCATCGTGTAGACGATCGATTTGGACTATAACCCTTCAGGAGAACAGCAATATATGAAGGAGTTAAACTATTAAAGGATTTAAAGGTCTTAAGCAAGACTTTGTAGTCAATTTGGAGTTTAACAGGCAGCCAGTGCAAACTAAGTAAAAAAACAACAACAGTATCATTCCTCACTTAAACCAGCAGATTCAAAGCCTCCTCCTCCTTGTTACAAAGGAGACAGCATCTTTTACACACTGGCTGTGATGTGTCAAGTAAAACACAGGCCAGAATAGCTGGTTCACAAACTCTTTCTCAACATGTGCCAAGAGACACAGCACAGCTCTAGAGAAAAGAGAAAAAGAACTAGAAGAAAAAAAGAAGCTAGGTTCTGATTCCCTGTGGCTGAAATATTGTTTTTACTTCCAATGACAAAAGACACATTGTGATGTTGAATAACAATATTTCACCAATTCATAAAGCCATACTTTATTTGACCGTGCATAAGCTATGAACAATATTTTATTGGACTTGTATTATGATTTTGTCATCTAAGCTGGTAAGAATTTGTTGTAACAGCAAAGTATTGTGTGTGTGTGGGGGGGGTGTTCAGTAATGACTACATGGTAGACATTTAGGTTTTTTCATAATGGTGGCAATTTGTATTAACTCTAGATTGTAAAGAGGTCAGAAGAATTACAGTTAATTGCAAAGTTAACCTTCAAATATTGTTACATTCCAGCAACTGCATTTCAGCCCTATGAAATGTCCTGCTAACATATCATTTCAGTGATGCTCCTGTTAGAAAAAGGTTAATAAGAACAAGATAACTGATATCATCGTGTTATGCTGATTTGAAAAGCCGGTTGCTTTAAAAAGGTTGTGGTGCAGTCATCGTTGCATTGCATCAAAATAATTGTCCAGGCAGGGACATTGCTACATGTAGAATCATTTATAAAACTTCATGGGGAGTGGTTTAACTACACTAATGCATGAAGTATAGTGAGTACATTGCAGAGGACTGGAGCAAAGTTTTCTCTGATAAAGCCTCCTTCAAACAATGGTTGTCCTGTGTCATGCCAACAGTGAAGCGATTTTGCCTAGAAACAAAGTGGCATAAGGAAGCATCATAAATGACCTCACAACATCCTCCCAAAGCAACTTCTCCCAACAATACAGGATGAACAATAGTATTTTCAGCATGATGAAGCCTTTATGATGTATTATTGGTATAACCAAGTGGCTCAGTCAACAGAAAATTGAAAATTTGGTTTCATGTCCAGGCACCTCTCCATATCTAAATGCCATTGTCAGTCATTCAAAAGATAGTGGGCAAGCAGAACCCACAAACTGTGATCAACTCCAAACTTTTGCCCCTAATCTTCTAATTTTGGAAGGCGCTATCAATCTCTACCTCGCTTCATGTATGAGTACAAATACAGTACAATAAAGATCACCGGCACTGCTATGCTGATTTTCTCATGCTGTCCTTTATTGTATACCTACATACATACAATTCTATTCTTGAATTGTGCTTCACAACTGTCAGGCACCACTGGAGTATAGAAAGCATAACAGCTCAAAACTTGAGCTTGGCAACTGAAACTTGGCAAATGTGTGCTGCAGGGACTTGTAGTCTCATAGAACAACCTGAATACATATAAGAACTACATTCATTTTTGTCAAAATAACAAAATTAATCTAAGCAATTTCTCTACTCTCTTTAAAACTCCGTGTACCATGATATGGTGAATTGCAGTAGTTTAAAAGGAGTAGGGTCAACACTGTAAATGTGATCATGTGATATAAAAGAATCAATATATTACACTATAATATAGTTTCTAAAATTAGATCTGAATGGAGCTTATTTTTCTTCTTTTGAGGGGACCTGAGAAAGTTGATTGGTAAGCTTTTTTTTTGGAAGGGGTTAATACCCACATTGACCATATACTTTTATAGGCAAACGACTTAGCAGGCTGATGTTTCTGCCTCTTATATAGACCAGAACACAGATGCAACATGTTAGCAATGATGAAAGTTATTGTTCCTTGGGTACTGCTCAGACTACAAGTGATTGATTTATAGTTTATACAGAAGTAGGATTGTATGAGGAAAGTACAGCATAGAGTAATATTTGAGAAAACAATAAAAAGTCAAACCTATATACAATGTGCATGATCTTACAGGTAGGTTTGGCAAACCACAGCTTAAGGATCACAAGTTTTAAAAGTGCATTGATCTCTTTTGTCTAGTTATCTTAGGATTCTCTTTTACAAACATACACACTTACACACACTGGTACTAGCGCTTCATGAAACGCCTTGCTAAGGACGATTTGTAAAGTAGCACAGCCTATCTTATTATGGATTTTTACTGCCAATGAACAACTGGCATTATTAGGTAATGATTAAGAACACAATCTGAAAAAAAAAACACAGAGATGATGAAATTAGAAAAGGTTATTTCAGTGTCCAGCCAGAGAAAAGCATCAGTCTGGAGACATCGTCCATCTCCTCTCTACTGCTTTTCTTCTCCACTGGCCTGTGAGCATCAAGCTTTTTTAGTTGCTTCTTGTTACTCTTAATTGATTTCTTTTCATGCTGTGGTCTCTCTCACCAGGGCACTGGTGTGTTAAACGCTTCTGCCTTACACACACACACACACACACACACACACACACACACACACACACACACACACACACACACACACACACACACACAGTGTGCAGGCAGGCGAACCAAATTGTACTTTAAGTCCAGAAAGATGAAATGCTGTCTCTCATGAGGTTTTTTATCCAGCCAGCATCTAGACATTTATCGAAGAAGAGCTCTACAACAATTCTGTTCACTGCATGCTGACAAGCTCTAAAAACGCCATGGTGAGTCTGTGTTTGGTTAATACCACAAAAGCTACGGTCACGTGTCTCACTATATGTGATACTGCCTACAGAAATATATATAATTGAAGAGGCAAAACTGACTTTTTGATTCTCTCTCTCTTCTTGCTATTTCTAAGAGTTTTCACCAATAATTAAATCAAACTTTTTGAGAGAAAAAAGTTTGACAATTGTTGTTGGACAATTAAGAGCATTGTTAAGAAGAACATTAAGAAACTTTCGACAAGTCATATTCATGCACAAACATACAGACTGCAGATCCCAGTAATTGAAAGCTAGAATTATTTTCACATATTGTGTTTTAATAATGTTATTATTTCTTTATTGCATGTATTATAATTAAGACGGCTATCATTTGTTGAAGGTTGTTGTCATACCAGAAGTATGTGTGAAGAAGCAGGATTCTCCTTCAGCCTAGTTGGCTGGCACTTCCCAAGCCACTAGTACATTATAGTACCTGTTCACTAGTACATTATAGTACCCTGATAAAATGGAGGGTTGTTTCAGGAATGGTATCCAGCATAAAAATTATGCCAGTTCAATAATGTTCAGCTTTGTGATACTTGCCACATTACTTACTAATTGCTTGCTTCTATTACAATAAATGCACACAATACACATACAATAAATAAATAAACTGAGATTAAATATTTTGTAATGTTCATGTATTCTGGTTGTCCATCTTTTAAAAAAGTTTAGCTCTGTTCAGACTCTCCCTCAGTAAAGAGAGAGTAACATATACATGCATGATACACTGTCATCTGTGGTGTGGTCACTGCAAATGGCCCAGAATCCATCAGATCCGGACACTATTAAAGTGCTTATAAAGAACCAGTCATGTGAAGCACAATAAGATCTAGCTCAATAGTATCAACAGCTTCCTTATTCTGAATCTGGTCCTTATTTGTCGGGGAAGTCTATGACCTCCACACCTTCAAGGGTGACATTTCACATTACTTACTTCTGACCCAAAAGTATTTGTGAGGTCACAAAGTCCCTAAGGATACCGTCACCCCAACACCTCTTCTGCTGAAAGCCAGATGCTACAGGACATGGGCCAGACGACTCGGACACCACTCATCACCTTCCTCTTACCGTTCTCATTATCCAGCCACTTTTCCTGTTTTATGTCTGTCTACATCGACGCTATTTTAAGTTTCCTGTCTGTCTCAGCCACAACAAAGAATCTAACAGGAAAATGGATTTAGTTCCAATGTCACCATGGAGTTAAATGCAAAAATAGTAATAATGAATGTAATAATTAAATAATTGTTGTAGTAATTATACATGTGTAGTGAAATTAATAATAATTGTAGTAATTATTTTTGTATTAATACAATTGAACAAAAAAATCGGTTCTATATTTAACTATTATACCTATTATTGTTTAACCAAATCTATAAATTATACATGTTAAACATTGTTTTATGAAGAAAAGACTAAATTGGTGCAGATTATCACAACAAGATGTTTAACAAGAAATTACTGACTTTATATTCATTTTAAACAAAACATCTTTTTCTCCATGATCTCTGTCTTCTTTTCCATGTTTCCAGTCACTCAACAGTCACATCTGACTCTTGGCGGCTCTGTAGACTGATCCTGATCCACAGAGTTGGTCGCCAAGTATCTCTCCAATCCAAAGTGATGTGGGGAGCTATAAATCTCCAATTTACCCAGTGGCATGCTTTTGGACTGTTGGAGGAAACTAAAGCATCTGGAGGAAACCCACAAAGACATGGGAAGAACATACAAACTTCACACTGAAAGCCTCAGATCACCTCACTCTGGCATCAAACCCAGGACTTCATGCTGTGAGGCGACAGTGTTAACCACTAAGCCACAGAATTAGTAAGTACTTAAATACTTTTACTAAAAAGACAAACAAAAAACATTTTTTTGTCAAATATGTAATTTATAAATACATAAAGAACAATATTTTATTTAAATGGATGCCCTTTTGTGTTAATCACTAACAATAATCAAACTGACGACCAGGAAATAATGAGAACAATTAAAAATTTATTTGCAAGTGAAATTGGCTTTATATAAGCTTTCATACAAGTTTTCATGTTATACTGTTGAGTAAAATATATTAGTATAATAGTAATTTTACAGGTTTTTTAAATTTTGCACTTGGGCTCACCAAATAATTCTAATCTTGTAAAAATGGGGATTTTCATATGTATTTTAATATAAATTAACATGCATTAATTGTGTTAAAAGAAACAATGAAGTGTAAACGTACTCCTCTTCCCCCTTTAACACTTCCTGGTTGTTGCTCTTGTTGATCTTTAGGAAACCCAATTCATTTATTTGGCCTCCTAGGACCTAGAAGGGGCCTGAGAATGGATAATGTGTTAAAGCATGTCACGCTTGATCTGGTTTAACCCATCAAACTTCAGTAATCAGTGCATCACATGTGACACAGATGTTGACATAAATGCCATCTGTAGCTAAACACCACATGTGTATCCACAGCAGTCCCTCAGTAAACTGATTGTATATATGGGAATAAACATCTGTACAGCTTTCATATGTGGACATAACTTTTAATAAATAAATAAATAAAGTTTGTTATTACAAACTTTTCTGCTAAACGACATGATTATTAGTAACATTGAATGTTTATTGTACAAAATTCATTCCATGAAATGTTTAATGTTTAAAGACAATGCAGCAAAATCCTATTAAAACTAAAGTTAATTGTATTACTTTGAACTCTGGTAGCATCATTTTTATTCATGGATAAACATTCATATATCTTTTCACAATGCAACAAAACATGAGTAGTCAGTTCTTGGAAGTTCAAGTCAAGGCCTGATACAGCGGTGTGGGGTAGGAGATGAGCAGTCTCAGAGGTGCACTCAGATTAACTCATCACCCGTTAAATGGGCTGTCAGGGGGTGATGGCAGGCCTTGCCAGTGCAAATTCAAATGCATGTAAATTTCCCTGGTGGCTGACTACCAAGTATGGCGGCGCTGTCAATGGGTGACAAGCTAGAGATGCATTAACTCTGTTAAAAATACATCAGGAGTGCCGAACTCATGTTTTAATAACACTTGAAAAGACAAATGATATAAACATATCTATAAAATTTTGCCCTATTATAACATATACTAACTATGCTTGAAAAAGAAGTGGAACAAACCCGGGAAGACAGATAATGCAAGAGCATAGGTAGAACTACAGGGCGAAAAGTTCACACATCAACATTGCACCAGGATGCCCCTCCAACAATTACAATTAGCTGTCAGTAACCTGACTTACTCCCATGTGGGCATCAACCTGAGTGCAACTTACAGAGGCAGTGTTCCAGTATCCTGGTCCGTCAAGTTCACTTCATCTCAGAATAAAGTGATTAAAAGCATTAAGGAGACATGTGCCACTTGCTTCAGTTGAACTTGTAGACTCTTGTAGAGAAATTAAATTGAAAGGTGAACTGGCACAAGAGTTTAACAAACCATAAGTGCTTTGTCATCATACTACTAGTTTACTCATATGAGCGCGAATTACTACATTTCAAGCGTCAGGGTGATATGCATGCACAAGCTTTATACCTAGTTATTTATTTACACTACCTGGGCATATAAAGGACTGGCAAAGTTAAACGGTTTATATTTAACAGTCACTTTCTACAGAAATAACTCTGCTTAACAAGTGTTAAATTATGTCATTATACAACTATTCATTTATGTAGCACCAGTGTGATGCTTACTATCATACAGGCATACGTCAAGACATGCAAAGTTTAACACTAGATGCCCACAACCCTCTCTATTTAACCAGGCTTGGGACCGGCAACACTATAAACTGGTTTAAAACGTTATGTTTCAATGATATAAACACACAAAATCAAATAGAAAGTTTGTAGTTATTAGTTTTAATTGTGATCTCTTCTCCATTCATATTCTATAAATAAAATGGTGTGCAACTTGACGTTCAATGCATTAAAAAACTGTCACTATCAGTCTATAATCATGTTACAAAAAGTTTTAATATTAACAATACACACGGTCTAATAAATATGGTGCATATAATAAAACTTTAACCTAAGGTGAAAGTTGAAATCTCAGATTGATTTAAAACAGTCAGGTTACGGTATCTTGAGTGCTGGTTCTCCATGTAGCATCGATGTCAAAAGTGACACGGAGGAGGCCCAGCCTTCGGTGTGCTTATAAAACATATCTGTCGTCTATTAAAGATTCATAAACAGGAGAATGCAGAGAAGTCAGAAGGCATCAGAGCGGAGCGGGTGAGACGGAGTCAGCCCCAGGCATGCATGTGGGGTAGATCTTTGAAGCCAAAGTGAACACGGCAAAGGGCAAGTCATCAGAGAGAGAGAGAGAGAGAGAGAGAGAGAGAGAGAGAGAGAGAGAGAGAGAGAGAGAGAGAGAGAGAGAGAGAGAGACTCTGAGGACTGAGCACTTTTAAATAGTGGTGTGAGTTGCTTTGGCCTCACACCATGAAACACTGAAGTCGTGTGTTTGGTGCAAAAGTTTGGAAGGTTTTACACTGACCAGGACACATTGTCACTGTTGCACAATTTGTATTCTAATTAAAATTTCATAAGATTTCTGAAGAGTCGTAAAATATCTATTTTGAACCTCATAAACTATTTTGCACTTTATTTATTGGTAATACTCCAACTGTGCATCAACCAACCATAGTAGTGTAGCTTTCAAATTTGAAACACATTTTTACAGTTGTCTTTACCACCACTTAATTCTATTTAAGAATCTAATTAATTAGAAGGGACACACAATAGAACACACAAGTCACCAGCAGCCTACACACACACACACACACACACTACTTTCACTACTGCCAGATTTCCACTGTTGGGCCTTTGAGCAAAGCCCTTCACTGTCAGTCGCTGTATGTTGCTGCAAATGCCAAATGTTTCTCAAGGAAAATAATATTAATAGTAAAATAGTACAAAAAACGAATTTAGATTGGAGCATTTAATTTCATTACTTTAATACCTTGAAGAAATGATTTCTGTAAAATTACCACATTGATATACCTGATGGCACCAACTGTAACCCCCCCCCCCCTATACATACACACACACTGCTGCAATTGTTTGCTACTTTGCTAACATACTATAATGCGGAAGAAAACCAGAGATAATAATTGAGATAATAGACAGTAGAAGAAGACTAAGATAATTTGAGAGTGACCTACTAAAGCGATGTTGATGTGTGCTGCCTACCTGTCTTTCAAGCCCTCAACATGCCAACTTTTGGGAAAGCCTTAAAATAAAAATGCAATAATATCTGCCGAGATGACACCCGGCGTCGCCCCAGTCTTCCCAATGCACTAACAATGGACTCCCAAATTGCATTATGCATGGCAGAGGAAGCTTAATTTCCACCTCATTCCTATCAACCTGTCAGAAGAGTGACAATTAAAAAAAGGCTGCGTTTAAACTTTAATGAGATGTGGTGATGACAGAGCGCTTGAGGGCGAACAAAAAGAGAGAACGTGCACTCAGGTCTCTTTCCTTCAGACGCCACCTCAGCGTGCAGGAGACCTGCTCGTCATCACACTCAAATACCTATGCTAATCAGATTATGCCATATTTTTAAATACACAGACGAGATATGTATAATTTACCATGTTCAATGCCCTTAGAATGAATATTTGATGTGCGAGTTGCTTTTTCTTTTTACTACCGTTGCTGAAAACGAAATCCCCAAATTCTTTGTCTCAGCTGGATCTCAGGTATCTGCATGTTTATGGCCCCTTTGTCATTTTAACTTTGAAGGTAGTTTTCAAAGTATGAATGAAGTTTATTGACAGGAGAGTAGGACAGATGATATTAGGGCTGCCTATTGTGAGTTATTGTCTTGAAGAAACTTTTACAAGTGACACTTTGGTTGAAATGTGGTACAGGTAAACACCCTCGATGAACTTCAAAGTCTTTCTACTGCTTTCTTTAGAAATGTAGTTCATTAAGGTTTTAACAAATAGGCACATCATGTCCTTGGAATTATAAGGTTCTATCTGATGTGTTTGTTAAAACTGAGTTATTTTGCCATTTATTCTATGACATGTTCTTTACATTATGTGAGTTTTTTTTTTAGTTCTTTTCTTTTTTAGACTCTGAAAGAGACTTGTTTCACAGTTCAGTTTTCTATACGAAATGGAAAATCTTTAATGCTTTTCAATGCAGTATTTCAAAACTACTCACAATGTAGATCAGGGGTCACCAACGTGGTGCCCGTGGGCACCAGGTCGCCCGCGAGGACCTCATGAGTCGCCCGCGGGCCTGTTCTAAAAACAGCTCATAATAGTGAAAGTT
>JAOTRQ010000034.1:710682-731409 GCA_028565875.1 Hoplisoma paleatum
CTCTCTCTCTCTCTCTCTCTCTCTCTCTCTCTCTCTCTATATATATATATATATATATATATATATATATATATATATATTTGCTCTGTATTGAATAGAAATAATTGTAATAATTTATAATAATTATTATAATAATGATTATCGTATGTTTATTATTATAAATTTTAAATATTAATATTAATAATAAAATTGTATTTTATTTAATATAATAAATAAAATATTTTTCTTGGAATGTATTGATATAAAATAAATTGATTAAGGCGAACTTATGTAACTTTTGACAGGAATTTGCTTCATATTCGGTACAATATTACACTGTTTTCATTAGGATCTTTGGTAGTTCACCTCCTTTTTTCCTCACCATCCTTAATTATTGTGTCATTCTTTAGTAACACCGTTTGTGTTTATACTTACAGTCGAGCAACTAAATGTTGTGTAAATTCTGGCCGATTATTGCATATAAAACGCGTGGACGATATAATATTCATATCCAGGCGTCGTTATAACGACATAATAAAATAAAACATTTCACTGTGGCAGCAATAACACTTCTGTACATTTCAATATATGTAATTCACAAGTAATTACTTCATATTGTTATGTTATTGCAATAATCAACATTTACTGTGTAAAAGAAAACTGATGACATTTGGTTTGTGGTGTAAAAGTTTACTGGTGATTGTCATTTTGATTAGTGTAACTGAAAAACATGGAAAAATGAATTAAATTAAGTTGAATTAAATAACAAGTTGAAATTCAAATTAAATTAGAATTTTAAATTTGAATTAAGCTACTTTATTTTTTGGTAAGACTCGTAGGACAAGTGGAGTAAACAGAATGTTAAGATTGCACAAGATTCATTTAAACATAACAAAATCATTCATAACAGAAAAAAGAATAAAAAATTACCATGACATTTATAACTTTTATTTTGGATGTTTTATTTTCTGTGGGTGATATTAAGTTTTTCTATTTAGTAGTTTCAGAATAACCGGGTTTATTTCAGGTGTAATAAAGATCACGTGATCATGATCATTCTTCACACAGAAGTTTTTATTCATTTTCAGCAATTATTTATCTTTAAAGATGCTAAAGTTTAAGGTCCTTATTACTCATTAATAAAGTTATTATAGAGTTTCTTGCTGTAAAGTAACAATGGAACCGACCGACTTTATTCACAACATGATTTGTATTATTTCTTGTAATTTATACAGCATCAGTTGCAGCAAACTGGCTCAAGTCGATGAAAAAGTTATTTTGAGTAAAACATCACATTTTAATAGATGCAAACATACACGAGTGATGATAAATCATTTCTTATTCTAACGAAGTCGAGCTATTTTGATGTAGTTTGGTTCCAGTCCCCTCCTGAACATCCCTGCTTCGTTAATTCAATACCAGCAGTAGGATTCGTTATAAATGATAAATAACAAAAAAACATTAGAAAAAAGAAACATACAGCACAATATTCATGTTATATTTCTTTATTACTGCGTATATAAACAATCATATGTCTGTCGGCATTATTTACATTTACACCAGTCGGTTATATAGCAGTTTTATTACTAACAACAATCTAAAACAACATGAAAACATGTAATTATTAGTAATTCATGTATTTAAAAAGTCCGAATGTAACACCAGACTTCATTAGTACGATTTACTACAGTTATTAGGAACTTGTACTGCAAATGGAAAGTAAATTATTTATCTTACAATTAAATAGCGAAACAGCTCAACGTGGTTTAAACAACAATCTGTAAACAAAATTTTGTTTATTATAAATTTTTATAAAAACTGATGAAACGATCTCTGAAAAATAAATTTCAGTTTACTTTGGCGTTTCTTCAACAACAGTAATAATAATAATAATAATAATAATAATAATAATAATAATAATAATAATAATAATAATAATAATAATAATAATAATAACGCTAAAATAACAAATACAGTAATGTTAAAAATAACAATAACAAATGTATTAAATATAATATAATGAACAACAACAATAATAATATATAAATATATATTTTAATTGATCAAACATGTAATCCCATTTCGAGTATAAAAGCTATGAATAATTTTTCTAACCCCTGAAAACTACACCAGCAGCTCCACTGCTGAGAAAGTAACTTTGCCTGAGGCATCATTTTCCACATTTCCTGAAAAGACCACTCTCTCTCTTTCTCTCTCGCCCGGAGGCGGTGGTAGGACCTCCTCCCAGGTTCAGGAGTTCAGTGTGAAGGATGTAGGATCGGGAGAGAAGACCTCCTCACCTAGTGCTGTGTTCCACATGATACAGGTCTAATTGTGCATAACGGCTATAATGCCGCCATGGGCCCGCGGCTCACATGGGGGTAATATGGAGAAGATGCATATGTATTGTTTATTTACACAGTTACTGTTACACTATTACTGTAGTTCGATTAGAAATATCTCGCAATTAATATATTTTAATCAGAATGATGAAGTTTGACAATAAGTTTGATTTTCTTCATAAGCAACGCAATGAATCAATTGATGAATGAAGAAAGAACATTTTTGTAATTGCTCATCATTGCATTCGTTTGGAAAATAAAACAAACATAACATACTAGAATTATTACTCACTTACTTGTAATAATCAATTACTATCATAACTACTTTAATTAACCTTTTATGCCATGAACATACTTTTCATGTGCTTCTATTAGTGCATCTTGTTTACTCCTTTATTAACAGTTAATTTTTCATGCATCTTTTTCTAATGAAAATATTTAAATTCCAGAAAATCCAATTATCAATTTCTGTGTCACAACAGGATAGAAGATGGCCCAACAACGATGCACTAAAGGAGCAATTAGCTGCAATAGTTCCACTTGGCTTTGAGGTACGGACCCTGGGATTACCAGCAGTAATCCGCTCACCTCGATTCACTTACTCAGATCAGACTTTCTCCAGCCAGACCAAATCGTTTTCACGCTGCAGCCTTCGCCTCATTGCTAAAGACCTGCCTTTTCAACTAATAACATCAGAACCAAACAGCAGGGGGAGCGGAATGAAACAAGGCTAGCCCTCACTATTAGTGTCTATTGTCTGTTGCATTTCCCCGGGACTGGCTGCCCTGTCTCATTTACCTCCACTTCCTCTGATGGAACTTGCGTGCCACTTTGTGAAGAAATGTGAAAAAAAGACGAGGGAGAAAAACAGCAGATTATTGATTCACTTCTGACGAGAAGACCAACCTAAAAGCCCCAATGGATTGTCACTCATTATTGAAATTACTGAACACTAATTAAAGTGGCAGCTGAAGTCCCAGCAGAGCTGGCTCATCTGACGCTGAATTTCAGCTCTATGGACAGAGCAGTCGAGGAAGATTTCACCGCTTAACCAATGATAATGAGCTTAGCTTGTTTTCTCTTTTCCTCTTTTCTTCTCAGTGTACAGTTTTTTCTACTCAATTTGTTTATACTTTATAGTCATTTACACACACTTTGTAAGCTGTAACTAAAGTGGACATACATACTTGTTAATCATTTGTGTTGAAACTTAAAGAATTTGATCCCAAAAAAGGTCCTTTACCTGGTCATAAATCCACCATAATGATAAATGATGTTCTGAGAGCTGGGGTGGGTCTGCATTGTCAGTGTTAAGTGTTAGATCATCCATCCACAAGTTTGATTTGGCACAACACTTACACTGGATGTTGTTTTTGATATAACTTTAATATTTTTTGGGCTTTGGACTGGCACTAGGGATCAGTTATATACAGTATGTCATCCAAGGGCAAAGATCACACACTGCAATGCACCTGCTTTAGATCTGAGCCCAGCTTGGGATTCCAACCCCCCCAGAACCCAGACAATTCTGTCACCAGCAGTATGTGGCGTAATAATACTTTTACTATTATGCAACATGGATTGCTGTTGAAGCTCCTGATATGCAACGACTATGACCACGAACGATAAGCCATCATAAGAATAGTTCTATGTTTGTGATTAGACAGACTAGCTTAAAATAAATTATGTCAAAACTCATTGTTAGCACTTAACAAACAGTTTTATCCAAAGCAATATTTAATTAAAATAAAACACTATTTCAGAGCAACGGGCAATAGGGGTCTTGCTAACGACCTAACATTGGATAAATGGGGTTGTGGGGCTTGAACTCTCTACCCCAGTACCTTAATCACTTACTCATCACTGTTTATGTTTACAGATTGGGTTCATGCATATGATGAAAAATAGTATAAAGTTTATTCTTTTGCTATTTTAATGCACTTTTTGACACCTCCATATTCACACAACCCCTTTCGCTCAACCCCCTCATGTGGCTCTCATTAATGTTACATACCGGCACTGCACCTTTACACACTGAAACATTATAACTGTCTTTTGTCAAGTGACATCCAGACATCTTTTTTGCAAAGGTGTTCTCTACAGGTGAAACACCTCAATAGAATGTTTTTTACGTAGGCCATTTTTTAAACATGTGGACTTCAGCATACAAAAGTTACCTTTTTTTCTTCTTTTGTCATGTTTATCACAGTTTTTTTTCCGAAATCAACAAACTGAATGACTGTTATTCATTTTATCAAATGGTACACGGCTTTGTAATGGCCTCCCCTGGTAATTGCATTTAATCTATGCTGATGACCACAGGGACACAAATGATTGTCATGTTAGGGAAAAAAAATCAGAACAATCATGTTGCGTCAGTTGTACCATTAAAAGGCTTGAATTTATTTATTTATTACTTTTTTTTTTTTCTTTTTTTTTTTTTTTTTTACAAATTTTTGTACTCAGTAATTAATACTCTGGGGCTTGCCATTGCCAGGCTGGTACTTCAGGCAACAAGATGCCACTCACTTGGTAATTATTTCTGGAATCTATGCACGGATGAATGTGATTGACAAATGCAACATTGCTGTAATTGCCTCGAGCTTAATATGAGTGCGTGAGTGAATGAGTAAGGAAGGCGGACTGGCAGATACAAAGGTTAAAATGTTAAGAAATTGTGCTTACACAGGTAAATAAAAGAAGGTGAGAGTAATAAGAGAGGAAGTTCTGATAGAGGTCACATCTGCTTCCATCTGTTCATATCACGACTTGGACATGTGCTTTCATAACGTCTGGCCTTGCGCTGCATTAAAGCTATAGCTGTAGAGAATAAAGATATAGTGGTTGTGTGACTCTATGAGGTGAACTCTGTTTCTCCGAACCAGATGTTATAAAATCATATTTAAATAAGCAGCTCTGGAACAATTGCTTGGGCATGTCCTTTAGATTTTTAAATAACTAGGTCTGTTTGTGTTACAACTTTAATGCTAATGATCAGATTTACAAATATTTAAATTAATTAATTTACATAAAGTACTTTATCTTGGAATTGGGCTTGTGGGGCCCAATTCCACCAGGAAACACTGAATGCACAACATGAATAACCTAGAATGCAAAGACACTCAAATCCATCAAAGGGCTTCGACCGTAATATGTAAGTGAAGCATCTTTGTAAACACTCATCATACCGTCATCGTCTCAGTTGAGATCTTAACGACAGATCGTTGGTGTAATGAACTATGGAGCCACCTAAATAAAATTATAGTGTTAAGGTGTAAATTAATTTAGAATACTCTTTTCATCACTGTGCTTTTACATACAAAGGAATTGTTCTTTCAAATTTAACCAAATCCATGCAGTGAAACATATTTAGCCATATCAGTGAACATACACTTGGGGGAAGCAGTGAGCACACATGTCTAGCACAGTGGGTAACCTGAATAGAATTAAGCATTGCTAAAGCCATGTAATGGATGGATGGATTATTATAAAAAAGTTTTTCTTTCCCCCATTACTATGCTTTGTGGGTTTTTGTAGAAATGAGTGGGTACATTCTTGAAAAGTGGAGGGAGGAGACATAAAATTGGGAGTTTTTTTCTGTGTGCTGGTAAAAAAATATCAGTCAGATAGGGAGGATAAAAGAAGCCATGTAATAATTAATGCCCATGTATCCGACTACAGGGATCCCTTATCCTAGTCCCTGTGAACAGACCTAGACACACAAGTGTGTGAGGACTGCTCATTAACTGACAGGTTTAAGAGGATATACACCTCTCACACACGCACACATACACACACAACACAATACAACACATCATACACAGTACATAATGAATGGTTACGATGTAATAAAATCTCTGCACAGTGTGGGTGACATTTTGTATGCCACCCTGCCTGTATTCTTCAGGCAAAGAAAACAGGATCTAAGGCACAACTGCCCAAATTAAACTTTAGTAATTCTTTTGCAGTTGTCTTCATTTATTAGGTTATTGAAAAGCTCGGATTGTAGTGACTTTTGACACAGTGCAGTAGTAGGTATTAGCACACTGTCTACGCAAAATTGGTTATATGAACCTGTTTGCCATTATAATCAAAATTGTACCACATTAATAATTGAAATATTTAAAATCTGACACTCCTCTGTGAACCAAATCTGAATCTACTTCCGTGCATGTATAGACACATATGTAGGGTCCAGTCACTCATGCATGTAAGGGTTAAAGCAATATAACTAAAATGCGTTTCCCATTTTCTCACTCCCAATTATATATAATTGAGTTGCACTTAGAAATTTTGACCTGATTTGCTAAATTAATTAAAATGAACGAATCACTTTATTAGAATTGTCACCACACAGCGAGAAGTCCCGGATTCGATCCCCGGTCCCTGAGTAAGATGATGTGGCAACTTTGTATGTAGAGATTGCATACAAGAACCCCCTGTGTTTATGTGGGTCTCCTTCAGGTGCTCGATTTCCTCACCTAATCCAAAGACATGCCAACAGCATGCTGAAATGTCTCGTAGATACCTTGACACTACTGGTCCAAAGCTCATTAAAAAAGGTTGGTTGGACGTAGGAGTAGTTACTCAATGTTTCACTAGGGATAAGCGGACAAAAAGAAAATTGTCTTGGTCAGATGTGTTAAAATAAAGGAAATAATAACATGTTCGTAAGATTTTTGTCTGATCCTTGTGATTTGGGACTGGCATTACAATAAGTATATTTATATATTTAATAATATATTTAATATGATCACTATACTTTGATCTGTAGAAAAAAAAAATTATATTATGATGCTAAGACATGTTTACACCAAATTTTGGATGACTAGCAATGATAATGTGTGTAAATACAACTGCATTAATGATTTTTAATGTTATTTTATAAAGATACTATCTAGATCATGTATATGGACATACATATCTGGATAGGACTACGGTTGAAAATAATTTGAATGTCCAAAATCTGCTTTTATTTAACATATTAAGAAATCAGATTTTATTTAACTCATTATAAGTGTTTTCACTTGAAATAGCCGAGTAACGGATATTAAATTGTGGCATAACTAATTTGTGGTTAACTAACTATACTAACAATGCTGATATGATTTTTTTTGTAACTACATTAACTTTGCACAGCACTCCCCCCCCTCTCTCTATCTGAGTGTTGGTCAAACTGTATAATACTAGATTATATTTTTGATGTATTGAGCTTTATTTCACATTGTGCTGGGATGCCTGCTACTCCACACTGGGCTCTGAGATTGTTTTTTTATCCAACATGTTTGTCTTTCCTCTTCTGTTCCCTCCAATGAAACAACAGTATATCTCTATGTTCTCTGCATCCCTCCTTTCCTCTGTTCCCCTATCCAGCTGACTCCATCACACGTTTCCTACCATGCTGTCGTTTGTAGAGACACCACAAAACTATTTGTTTTGCACAGAAATGAGATATTTATCATCTCTAAACTCCTGCCAGGAACAGAAAGTGAACAGATACGAGTTTTATCTCAAGGGCCTGTGGCCACAGATCTGCTGGGGATGGAGAGAGTCACCGAGGTCCTACGGTGCCCCTAGTTCACTTTGAGTCTGCATTTCAAAGCCTGCTAAAAGCAGAAGGGATGCTGAAGACATCCAGGGAACGAGAGAGTAAAAGAGAAGATCAGTGCAGGTCAGATGGTACCTGGGACATCAACATGGCCTC
This sequence comes from Hoplisoma paleatum, assembly GCA_028565875.1. Lineage (NCBI taxonomy): Eukaryota > Metazoa > Chordata > Actinopteri > Siluriformes > Callichthyidae > Hoplisoma > Hoplisoma paleatum. The sequence continues at coordinate 718,708 of JAOTRQ010000034.1, forward strand.
TGTTTAGCACAGAATCACAGAAGCAGTCGGGGGGCATATGAAGAGGACCGGAGGGTGGGGGTGGTGAAGTGTGTTCGGTTTGCTCTCTAAATCAGATTTTTACTGAAATGATACTGAGATATATTTGCATCTAAATGTTGTAAATGTGAACAAAGCCTAACAAGGCATCCAGACTACAAAAGATGTGTCAACCAACATCACACCTTTCATCATGCATAGCACCACCACGTTTTATGTTATTTTATATTATGCAGCGTTAATAGGGCAGTGCACTAAATTATGAGACAAGCCTCAATAACCGGCATGTTGCCAAGATAGCAGACATAAAAGTTTTTAATCGTCAATTTAAATAATAATGCACACTGATCAAGTAGAACATTCTGATCACTTTGTTGATATTTAGTTGGTCCCTCGTTCTGCTAAACATCCCTATGATGCATCTGTAATGTACAGTGTATTCTGACATATTTCTGTTCGAACCAGCAACACTTCATAAGCAATTTGAGTTACAGTAGCTTGCTTGTTGGATCTGACCTCATGTGCCAGCCTTGACCGTCCAAGACCATACTGTTAACTACTGTCCTTACCTTGGATCACTTTTGATCGATGCTGACCATTGCAGATCAGGAACACTTCATTAGAGGTATTTAGATCTTTGCAAACCTGCTAAAAAATAATTAAGCTTGCCCCGTTTCCTGCTCAATTACATCATGTTTGAGTATTAAATGTTTACTCGCTGTACAATATATCCCACCCACAAACAGGTGTGGTAATAACCTATTAACTTTACCTGTCAGTGATCATAATGTTATGCCTGGTGAGTATAGCAAGGCAGATGTAGCCCGGTGGTTAGAAAACTGGGGTTTGTTTTTTCTGCTCCCCGAGCATCCTGGCTAGGGCTGCCCATCATGTTGATCACACGTGCTCACTGCTGCCCCCTATTGTGTGTTCACTAGTTTGTATTATTGTGTGTTTCACTGAACACAGTGGCTTATATGCCAAGGATTGATCCCTGCATGTGTTAAAGCAGTGGCGAAGAAGTATTCTAAATTAAAAGATTGCTAGTAGGCACAAATAAAATTGTAAATGAAAAAGGCAGTAGATGTAAATGACCTTTAAACTTTTGTCTTAACTTTTTCATTCTTTTTTTATTATTATTTTGACATCATGAAGTAACCTAACCGAGTGAGCTTAAAATATTTATTTACATTTTACTCAGAGCAAGAAAAAAAGAACATTGATGTAGAATGTTCCACAAGGAAGTAGAAAAAAACGAGTGTGAAAAATTAAAAATTTAAACACATAAAACTTTTATTAGAACACTGACAGGACATGAGAATACCCCAAACATACCTTTGTGGATTTTGTGCTTGTTTTCAACGTGGATGTGGTTCTGTAGTATTTTGAGAAGTTCTTGTGTTTTGGAGTATTTATATTGGGCAAAAGTAAACAAAGTCAAGGTTTTTTTGGTCAATTTTATTGTTCTACTGTTAATTTAACATATTTCCAAATACTTTTTAGAATCTGGTTTACTGGTTTTAACAATTCAGATCATTTCTAAGCGTTTTCTCCCAGATTTAGTGCAGCAAAAAGCTAACACACTCAACTTGATTATAGCAACCCAATGCATTTTTTCACCTTTAGAGGGGTGCACATGCAAATCAGCTGTGATCAACACTCATTTAGCATTTCCTTGTCTATCAAGATATGTAATATAATCCAGCAGTGGGCATAAATGCATCAGCTGTGAGAGAAACCCCTGGCTTAAGGCTGATGTATACGTCATCAGAGCCTTTGCTTCATCCCGACGTGCATCTCCTTTTCTAATTCAGCTTCGAGAGTCACAGACCACAAAGAGAAGCACAATAGCCATCAAAATAATACAGCATGCACTTTTGTAGTTAATGTGTTTGCTCTCAGTATATGGGTATATGGTGGTGCTTCGATGTTTATTATGTTAATTTACTATCCAACATTTGAAAACATTCGTTGTTCAATACTGATCAGCTAAAATCCACAATAAAGACCTTTCTTGCTTATCGCTAAAACCGGAGGGTGAACACAAATGCAACTAAACCCTCAAACTTGACGTCCCTAGAACATTGTTGCTCTGAATTACTTTGCAATACAGTTGACCTTGATGCAGAACTATAGAAGGAAAAATATGAATTAACCTTATAGGCCAGGTTGGATTCATTTTAATAACAGTTTAAAGAGTACAGTTGTGTGGAAAAGGTAGGAAGGTAGGAAACTTATCTGCAGTCTGTGCATGTGTGATGGTGTGTGTTGACTCTCTTTGGTGGCTTGACCTGAACGCTCTGCCCTGTGTTCAGACAAGAGCTAGTTCTCAGGGTCCAGACCCAAAAGTATCGTGACACTTCCTCTTTCCTCCCTTCACACTGGTTATACAGTCACCTCTCAAGACACACACTTTAGCATATTTATAAATCATTCACTAAATCTCACACCTTCTGATCCTGAATATTAAAGGGAAATCGAAATCACACCTTCTTCTCTCAGAAATGCTCGAAACAATCAAATGTAACAGTTATTACGGCTCATAATAATGTCATATAATTTAATATTATATCCTAAAATATAAACACCTGTGCACTGCTTTCTTCATGTTTGTGCACCTGCCTTTATTTTGGGTACTCCACTGCCACACAGAAATGCATAAATGATCAGCTGGGTACTCCAGTTTCCTCTCACAGTACAAAAAAAGCATGCACTGGGTTGATCGTAGATGTCAAATTGTTCTGTAGATACACATGATCCCTGTAGCACTAGGGGTTGGAAAAAGACCTGGCAACCAACTGTGTAAAAACACTCCCTAAGTAACTCTGGAGACCAGTAAAAGTCCACAAAACGAGTACACATACACACATAGTATTTATGAATGCATGTAAACAGTATTTACAATATGTATGTATAGTATTTATGAAACAGGGTATAGTTTAAACATAATTGAACACTGCTACACCTGTTGCAGAACCCATGCTATGATAGTGTTACTACTAGTGATAGTGTGTGGCAAAGCATCCTAACATCATCTTGTCAGTCATATAAAATACAACAGCTTACAGAGCAACAGATGAGTACCAGTCAGTAATTGTATACCCACAAAATCTATCTATATCTTAAGTGAAGCTTTAAAAATAATTAATAAAGTGTGTTGCAGTTATTTGTACCTAGTAAAGTGCTCAGTGTGTGTATGATTGATTGAAAATGTCACAACATCCATTATTTATAGATGAATCTTTCTATCCGTTGTCTGAACGATCATTTTTCAGGAAGTGTCTGCTGTGTCCCCATTGCTGAGTTATTGCACAGTGAGTGCTTGTGATTATAAGGGCAGAGGGTTGTGGGTGTTGGGTAATATACAGCATCCCACCATAGATTTCTCCAGACCTGGAGGAAAGTGCCGTGGGTGTTAACCCTGTCAGAAATGGTTGGCCTGAGTGCAGTCTACTTTACCCATGACCAGAAGAAGTGAGATGGAGAAGCTGTAAAAGTCATTCTACACTGCAGTGACTTGCCTCAGGTCTCTAATAGATTGGAATAAAACATAAGCACCTTATTAGAGTCAGCTTCATTACATAGCTTCACCTTTTACTGCCGTACTGATGGGATAACCATCCGTGCCGAGAAAGTATGACACCTGCAAGGTTTGCATTAGTTAGACTGGGCTCCTTGTTTAGCTTCGGTTTTATGGTTTTATTTAAACCAAGACGACAGGGAAGTTAACTGCTGCCACTTATATGGCATTGATCTGTAGCAAGTTGGACAGGCCCCAAGGTAACATGAGGGATTGAGCAAGTCATTTCTGCATAATGAACTCTGCTTTCAGGAAGGGTAAATTTAATTCACTCATAATTAAAAGCTGTTTACTTGGATCACTCAGACGTCCTGACCCAACAAGATCCAATGCTAGCATGGCAAACAGGCTTATTTAAAAATTAGAGATGAGTGCTTTGGCAAATATGTCATGTTATTAAACCATTTCCCTAAGAATCTAATACTTTTCATGATACAAACTTTTGATTGATTATGATATAATTAATTCCGAGTCCGATTGTCCTGATGCGCTGGTAGCTCTTAAATACCCACAGCATAGAGATAAATAATACACAGTTTCGACCAAAGTAAGATCAATTGGAAACTTGGAGTGTTTTTTCTTCTGGGAATTTTTAACATGCACTTAAAAGTCAAAAGTGCAGAATGTAGACTTTATTGCTATAACCGAGCTTCCATCCAAACATTTTGCAAGTGTAATGCATGTGTACAAAATATAGACAGACAAACAGTCGCTTATACTATTATAAGATTGCAGGTATGCAAAATAATAACAATAATAATAATAAAAAAATGATGACATTTTAATGTGTTATTATTTTGAGCTTTTCCATCCAGGTTATGTAATATGTACTTTCAAAATTCTCAAAACACTGGTGGATAGAAAATCAGTTGATGAGATGTACAGACATTTGTAACCCTGTCTGTGAAGACCCAGCTAAAGTAAATTCTACACAACTTTAGCCTAAAATTTGGCCTAGATCTCTTTATCTAGGCCAATCAGTTCATATTCATCACTGACTGAGTTCGGCCATATCAAAGATTTAGTAATACATACTGTAAGCTCAGAAAAAGGAGTTTCTGTATATGTACAAAATATATTTTTCTGACCGTGTGTCAGATACCAAATAAAACAAACATTCTTACATTTCAAGTGCTTTATGACACATTTTTAAAGCAATTCTGGCACTTATGATGTGCTGGTGAAAATAACATCCCAATTCCACTGAAATAATATGAATGAGCTACTCACATAAGCTAAGAGCTACCTGGCTAAAGCTAAAAATTTTACTACCTCTAGTTGAACTGATGTGATTGCCACGGGTTTGCATTGCTGTTAGCTATAAATCAGTGCTTACAAAGCTGACATCAATATTTTCTGGTAAGAAAATGGTAACATAAGGTACATTTAAATCACCATTTATTATGTTAGAAATCAAATGAAAAAAAAAAATTAAACCTTAGTTCATGAGCAGTCCTTTACTGCAATACAGTTAAATACAGTTTTCTTTGACACTCTTTATCTGGCGACTTTAGCCAAGGTTTCATATAGGCGGAGGTCAGGATTTTTATTTTGATATTCGTTTGGCTGTTCCCCTATGGTTCGCCACAGTGGATTGTGGTCTCTGTTGGATTGGACCTCCCTATTTATATGGGCTTAGGACAAATAAAGCAACATATTTGATTGACTTGAAAATGACTTGAAATTTTTGCAATGACAGACATATTTATTGTTATGCAATATAGATGGTGAAACATCTAAAACATTCAGACATAATAAAAGACTAAAAAGACTCTCTGCATCTGTGATGCACCGTGTATTTTGATACGTTTTATTAGAAACAACAGTTTGAGTGACAGAAGCTCAGTTATTGTTATTAGACCGCACACCACACAGGCCAGCGTTTTCTTCCCACATGCATCAACCTTGACCATCGACAAGCCTTGACCGCCCCTGACCCTGTCTCTGTTTTACCACTGGTCTTTTCTTGAACCACATTTGATAGATACTGACCACTGCAGACCATGAACACACCACAAGTGTTGTAGAGCTGTAGTTTTAGAGATCATCTGACCCTGATAACCCAGATATCTGACCCAGGACTCATCAAACCATTGACATTTGAGAGAGAGAAAGAGAGAGAGAGAGAGAGAGAGAGAGAGAGAGAGAGAGTTAGAGAAAGGAGAAAAGAATCATTGTACTTACACCCAGAGCCATGATGACAGATACCCCTCCCATATCCAAGTAATAATGATTGAGTCTCATCATGCCTCTTTTCCCCTAGCTAATATAACTACCTGGAGAACGTCTTTTGAATGAGCTCTCATTTCATCTGCTATGCTGGCAACACATGTCACAGCAGGTTATTCCCACAGTTAATATTCTTTCATAGCCTGCCATGCGGGCAAAACTTGATTATTTTGGCACTTGGGCAAACAGCCACTGCAGATTTCAATAGTGGTGTAGCATAGAATGCAGCACAGTATCTGAAACCACCATTTGTTTCTTTGTAAGAGAGGTTTAGTCCAAAGCCACTGGACTTGAGAAAAAATAAAAGTAGCCAATACAAAATGTTGCAATAAAAATGTTGTTACGTTGCAGTATATATTAGTTAAGTGAATGGTTTAAAGTATTTAGACACCCAACAATTTAAATGGCCTATTCAAATATCACTTCATTTTTGTAGAGGCTGTCCAGATGATTGTAAAGTGAATCTAGGGTCTAATGGACATTAATTTGTGAGGCGAAACACTGATGAAGGTCACAGACATGAATGCCTGGAATACAATCCATGTTCTGAATTATTACACAGAAATACAATCTGTTTAAGATTATACCATCGGGTCACCTACTTTCCCACCATGTCAAGCTATACTATTTGTAGACATTGTTTGGGTCTGTTGCCACATACATATAGATATACATTTCAGATATACATTAGTATAGTATAGTAAAAGTGTATGGCTTTGAGGATGATTTAATTAGTTTATTGTAATAGTTTTAGAATAATGTGCCTAGGAAATTATTCATCTGCATTTAACCTAATCCATGCAGTGAAACACACATCTACACACTAAAGGGGCAGCAGTAAGCACACATGCCCGGCACAGTAGGCATCCCTAGCTATGCCATTCGGGGACGTCTTTACTCAAGCACACTTCATTCGTGACTTGATGACTCTTGGAATCGAACTGGCAACCTTCTGAGCACAAGTCCAGTTCTCAAACCACCAGGCCATGTTTGCCTCCATGTATTATTAGCTGACATTATTAGTGTTGTTAGAAAATATTTTAGTCACGTTGGTTACATACCAACTGTGTCCAGTGTTAAGAGCCTGACCAGGTAATACACTAGCCATTAGGGTACACAAACCTAAAACCAGATTGCCACATAAAAGACTTTGCCAAATTATGAAAGGTGTGGTGACAACAACCAAGAAAGAATCACCAAACTTTGGGGGCATTTGTGACAGGAGCTACATCACTGAGATAAATATTATCCCATACACATTGTGTATAATAAGTCCCATCATGCCTCAGTAGCTCATTATATTTCTGGCAGTGAGTGCCTGGATCAGTGGTTTTATTTGATACACCATTCGGTTTATATTCATTCTTTCATTTAGTTGTTAAATAATACAAAATTGTTAAATGTGACAGTTTCTCCATCCATCCATCCATCCATTGTTTAGTTTTACCAACGCTTAACCCTATTTAGGGTCACGGTGGAACACACACTGGGCAAATGCGCTTAAACACCTAAAGGTCGCCAGTCTGTTGTAGGGTACAAAGACTAACACACGGACACACCTGACTGCTTGTCTCTGGATTAAGAGACATGGGGAGAACATGCAAACCAAACAGAAAGTCACACTTTTTCCTCCTTAAAAATAGCATTGAAAACATTGCTAACCAGTAAGCCACCGTGCCACCGTGCCACCTAACCAGTGTCTCCATATTAAATTATCAAAAATTGTATTTGAATGTTATCTGATTTGTGTTTATATTCTAATCACTTTATTTTGGTCAGTATATTAGTGGGTCAATTTTATTTGTGATTTGCTACTTCGTGCAACTGGCTGTTTTTTGGTCTGCCAGTCATGGATTGTGTTGAGTTAGTATCTATTGTGAAATAAGTTATACAAATAAATGAATAATAACTTGACATTGCAATTCATAGCATATTTACACATTTGCTAATTAATTAACTGACCTTAAATTAGAGACTATAGCCTATAGTCGAGACAATAATGACCCCATAAATGGAATCTACACAATATATTTCACTCATATACTAGATATGTTTTCTTGTGCATCTTCCTTGTTACAAATACATAATACAAAATGTTTGAATAAATAACTAACCAACTCGATTCTGTTGTACACTATTCATCCCTAAATAAAACATAGCACATGTTTTATAAGGGAAAAATAATCTAATCAAAAAAATCATAAACCTTTCAGGTTTCCAAATAAAAAACATCACTCAAAGTTGAAGCATGCCATTTATAGAAAATGTCATAAGGCTGACAGTATATTAAGATGGATTGACAGACACAATTACAAATATCACACATTCTGGAATCGGCCAAATTAAGGAGGCGTCCAACAATGTGGTAGATGTGCCTGTTTCAATTTTGACACTTCATATTATGGCTTGGCAATATTCACAGGGGTCATTCCACTCAATTCATGCCCGTATAAACATAATTTTCTTTCATTCAGGTAGGCCCGAAAAGCGTGAATGTATTTATTTGGAAGTAATTACTGTTCTCAGATAATTCCCCCTTCTGACTCCCCTTTAACAACAGACTGCTGTTAAAAGAAAATCAGAGTGAAAATTGTACGAGAGAAAATAAAATGGCTGTAATTGCACCCTGGTGAAGTTCCAGTTTTTAATCAGTTAAAATATACACAAGTCAGCATTTTAACGGTGTTCACTTACAAATACATATATGAATAAGTTAAGGCTTTACAGTCCAAATAAAGCTGCTAATAGCCTAGTGTCCCTACCCGACTGAAAATTAAAAGCAAGACCCAGGGATAGTCACACAGGGACCAAAACAGGGCAAAGGGAAAATAAAACTAAATCAATGTACAAAAGTCCAAATAATGTTTTTTTTAATTCTCTCTCTCCACAATATTAATATTTTTTTCTACTTTTGGCCTAAAAAGGCTGCAGGCTCAGAAATAACCATAATGTACAATTTAGTAAGAACAATAATGAGCGTTTTATATTCTATAGCAAAAGAGATTGTAATAATAGGCATAATTATGATCTTTTTCTCCGGGTCATCCCTCATTAAGATCAAACTCTGGCTGAGACACTGCTCAATGTTAATTTGGTGTCCTCAGTTTAAGAGCAAAGTCATCCCGCGGTTAGGTTAGACAGAGGACGATCCAACCAAAGTAATAGGCTAAACCCGTTGCTACAGGCTGCTATGATGGGATCGGATGTCTGACAGAAAAAAAAGGAATTACTGGAGCGATGTATGAAGGATAGAGTAGTGCCAGAGCTAACCGAAAGTAAAATACCATATTCTGTCAGTCCATCAAGTTACTCACATATTATATATATATATATAATTTTTTTCATACATTGTTATAAAGGTAAGTCTATACTTATCGGATACTAATACTAATGGGAAGCTTTCTGATTAGGGGTTTGCATGTTCTCTGCATGTCTGCATGTCTTCGTGGGTTTACTCTCAATACTCCGATTTCTTCAGTCTTCACAGTCCAAAAACATGCAGGCAAAGCAAATCGAAAAGACCAAAATTTCCATCACTGTGTTTGATGTGATGTTTGTGTGTATCATTTGAAACTTGTGTGATAAATTTGTACTTGTGTGTTTCCTGCCATGAATATGACCGAAGGTTTAAAAGATGATGTTAAAATGCTCAATTGAAAAAATAAATAAATTACAAAATAATCAATTATATTTTGATAATAACTTTTAGACTTTGGTCTAATTTACCAAGGTTTGTAAGTTCTTGCATGTTCCTTACTGGAAGTCAGAGTGTATACATGTAATCATTGCAGTACTACTGTGAATCAAACTACCAGGTTTTTTGGTGGTTTTCTCAGGGTACTTTAGTACCAACATGATACGATAGATTTAATAAATGGTATTTGGGGAAAATCTGTCCTTTTTGTTATTTTAATGATGCATAACATTGGTAGATTATTATTAGCCGAATTCATAATGTTACATAATTTGATTTATGCGGTAATATAAGTACTGTCTGTATTACTTGGGCAAGCTAGTGGTTAAGGTACTATACTAGTAATCAAAAACCACAGCTAGTAGCCAAAGATGGGCCCTTGAGCAAGAACCTTAACCCTGAATTGCTCATAAAGTAAAATGTAATTGTATTATAAATCACTTAAGACAAAGGTGTTTGCTGAAAATGTACATGTAAGTAGCATTATTTATCAAGTAAAACACAATTAGTAAAAATGTGCAGAACTGGGGGAGGAGTGGTTGAACAATACATGTAAGATTACAAGCGTGCTCTCAGAACATGGCATTGATAGATGGGGATGATAGTTCCACTCAGTGAAGTTAATTGCTGTGTAATTTTAACGCCTGCAGACAATTAGCTATCTCTTCAAATCCATTCAACTCCTTTTTAAAATTACAGAACACTCTAACGCTTAACTATTTAGAATTTCTTACAAAAATACTAGCTGACCGGATGCTAACAAATTAGTAACCTCTCGAGACGGTAGCAATGCTGTCTAAATATTGACCTGAGTACAATTGTAAGTCTGATTAACCTCATTAGACTGTAATGCTACAGCCAGCTGCTAATTTGGTTTTAATCACCACTAGTCAATAAATAATAGAGTAGATTGGATTGTTAATTTATTTATCCACTTATGTATGCATTAAGTCTCTGCTACACGTAAACATATCGGGCATTTGTCAAGTCAGCTGTGGTCCACATTAAAATAGTCAGACTGTGCATTATAAAACAATAGGATCAGTTTTTAGAACAAATTGCAATGCTTATTTTATGGCACATATGCATAACGTGTTGGGCTGATGGTTGTCAAAATATGTGGATTGTTTTAATAACAGAAATTATTAAGTAGTCATTTTAATAAAAAAGAAATAATATGTCCATGGTGTACAACAAACTGACTGATGATAGTGGATGTTATATGACTTTACAAACTTGCCTAGTGGTTAAAGCTTTTGGCTATGAAGTAAAATGTTGTGATGTCAAAGTCTCGCTAAGCACAGTTGGGCTCTCAACTCTCTCTTCTCTCTTTCATCTTTATAAACTCTTTAGCCATAACATTTCGGCCACAGACAGTTGGAGGGATTAACATGGTTATCTCACTTCATTGCAGTACTTGTTAGTGGTGACATTTAAAAGACATTTTTTACCCTTTAAGTCGATGTATTAGAAGCAGGAACAATGAAGTGTCAGGATTTGAATGACTTTGACAAGGGCTAAATTATGATGGCTAGTGGATGGGTCAAAGCATCTCTTAAATTGTAGGTCTTGTGGGGTGTTCCTGGTGTACATTCAATATTGTCTATTAAAAGTGGAATAAAATGAACAGTAATCACAAGATATTAGGCAGCAAAGGCACGTCTGTGTGGGACAAATAGATGAGCTACTGAATCTGAAACTATGTGTCATAATACACCATGCAGCGGATTGGTGTCTAATAAGCGTATGAATGTATATATGACAAATAAAGCATTTTATTTTATGACTATATGATATTATACCAAATTGAATTATAGATTATAGGTGATAATCTGAATGTGCATGTCCCCAAACAGCGAGCAGTTCTAATGTCTTTTATATGGTGCATATTTGGCTTTTTCATAGTCAACAACTTGGCCACTGTTTCCAAATACTTCCATGCTGTTTGTGTGTGTTTATATTTGACTTTAACCACAATAATAAAAAGCTCTAAGCAGTGCCTGCATCATGTGCAACTCTTGCATTGAATGCCAAAATCAACAATTCGGACCACGACCCACTGTGGCGACCCCTAACAAGAGAAGCCAAAAGGATTCACATGTATAACTTTTTTACATTCCAATATCGGCAGTGTTTTCATCCAGGAACATTAACATTGAGTCTGACCCCAGTCAAGTGAAGATTGAATAGGAACTCTTGTGAAAACATTGCGATCGAAAAAGTGTGACAGTTTTGTTGCTGGAGGTGAAGAGAAAGAGAGAGAGAGAGAGAGAGAGAGAGAGAGAGAGAGTGAGAGAGAAGGGGAACTAGAAAGAGAGAGTGCAGCCCAACTGACCTTTGGCTGGGTCTGGCAGGGTTTCAGGCTCGGTCCAGAGGGACTGCAAATACAGCTGACCCATACATTAATCTTTGCTCTGTCTTCAACATGCACACACATCCACATCTATGCATGTATAAACATCAGTCTTTATCCTACTGATGCAATGAAAGCACATTCTAATAATAAACTGCCTGCAAAAAGGAAAGGAAAATACATTAGCAACGGGCCAGGCGGACAGACCTCCTCTTCAAAACCTTTTGACCAGAAAAGCACGAACCATCTGGAAATCGCATGAGAGAACTCAGAAAAAGGAAGAGCACAGATCGTAACCTTAGCCTTTGACAGCAAAGCATTACACACTATAATATTTAACTATCATATCTGGGCTTGGGTTGGAGATTTTGCTTAACTTGGCTGGGTTTCTTCTGGTCTCCATCATTCTTCATGATCGAAAGTCAACAATGCTCAGTTTGGTTCTCTACTTAAACAGCATGAATCCTAAACAAAGCACATAAATGTGTTGTATAAAACAAACTTCAGTCATGAGCCCACATATTGTGTTTATATGAGTTGGGAACACTGTCGAAGTCATAGGCATACATTGAATTATCTTGTGCTTATTTCAATAGGACAATTGAAGGGGGGGGGGGGGTAAACAGATAGTGATAAGCTTCTAATATACCGTAGACATGTACAAGCTCATTTAGGAATTACTATATTTCTATACCCTTACCCCCTGCAGACTTCAACCCCCAGTGTTTTAATAGAGACTGTGAGATAGCCAATAGCCACACACACACACACACACACACACACACACACACACACACACACACACACACACACACACACACACACACA
>JAOTRQ010000034.1:822896-836506 GCA_028565875.1 Hoplisoma paleatum
TAAAGCATTTCACTGCCGGTTGTACTGTGTATAACTATGTATGTGACAAATAAACTTTGATTTGATTTGATTTGATAGTATCACTGTCAACCGAATATTTTGCAATTACAGTTCACATTGACTGTTTACACTGATCGGCTGTAACATTATGACCCCCTTTCCTAAAATTTAATTGATCACCCTTTTGCTTTGCTGTACTGTAATGTATATTCTGACACCTTGGCTGCTGTTAAAGTAAAGTAAAATATCATTTAAAATCAAATATTGATGTTTACTATTGTGGGGTGTGATATGAACTGATAGCGCTGTTGTACTTAGTAGGATTTATTTGGGAAAAGCACCAAACAGATGGATGTACACAAAGTAAATTTCATTTATGATAGTTTAATACTATTAGACTTGTATTACAGCAAGACAAACTGCTGTTCCGTAAAGATTGTAAACCATAGCTGACAACTTATTAATAATGTTACTTCAATAAATATCATTTGTCTATAAATCACAGTTTAATAGTAGGGTATAAAGGCCTTTTTTTCTGCCCAGCACTGTGCATTTATTCTCTCATAAAGAAGTCAGCTATACTTTGACAAATGACATTTATCAATACCACCAGCGATGCAAAATGATTGCTCTAATTGAAAGATACATGGTTAACTAAAGCTAATGGCTTTCAGATTAAGTCGCCGCACTTTCACATCTCCTCTTAACCCTGCCACACATTTCATTGCTCATACGGATTTTCGCAGGGACAGCTTGCTGCGGCGTGTCATTTGTCTCAATTACTGATTCCTAGATTAATTTGATACCACCTTTCGTCTGACGTACGGACGCTCTATAAATGTGAACACCATACTCATGCAATTATGCTGTCACAGAGCTAATTCAATTGAATATGTTAACATCAGATAGTTATATAAGCAGATGTGTTAATATTTATTTATTCCTAATTATGCACCATTGTCGGGGTGGTGTCTGCACAGCTTGCTGGGCTTCATCCATCCTGCTCCGGGAAACCATTTCCTCTCTGTCAGAGAAAATAAACTCCACTATTAACAACTTACTCAGCAGCATGTATTGTGCTAGAGGACTTTTTTGATAAGCGCTACTGCCTATGAGTAATGGGCTACAAAAATGTCTGCATGTTTTACATTTATGAGTGTTTGACCTTGATCAGGTCCAGTGCAACATAACTTAGTAAATCATTGGTCTAGTGTAGCTGGTACATCCTGCTTGTGTACTTATAATATTATTGCTTTTACTCAGGCGACAAAGGCCTTTATACATGGAAGGTTTAACTACAGTTAACAATGAACAAATTCAAGGAACACACTGGAATTATAGTACACAATTAGTATTATTATTATATATTTTTTACTATAACCAGTGCCAGGTTCGAATAAATTTATGTTGGTATAACAGCAAAGACATAGTAAATCACTCAGTACAAAAACTTAGAATTATAAATATATAAAAATGTCCTTTTTTAACAATAAACTAAAAAAAAACACACACCATGTGCAATAACACGCACCAAATGTGTCAAATTATTGTACTCAAGTAAAAGTACTAATTACTTTAATATTTTTTACTCAGGTATGCATAAAGTTACTAGTCTTAAAATTGATCCCAGTGAAAAAGGAACTAATTTTAAACATACTCAAGGTAAATAGGTTGATAAAACATTTAAACACATGTGTTTAATAATAACTCTCTCTTAGAATAACACTCTTAGGTCCACTTCCTACTTAACCAGTAATAAAGTCTTATGAATGTTTTTAAGACATTCTCTGTGCTCATGAATCTAAGTCAAAGTTGTTCCCAACTGTTTTGTGTATGTAATCATCACTGCCGATCAAAAACCCCTAAACGGTACATGCTAACTGTCTTCCCTGGGGTGGAAGGGATCTTCCAGTAAGATGATGCTACCAGTCACATAGCTAGACTAGAAATGTCCGATATTGGTTGAAAGAGCAAGACCAATACTTTGGAAAAGCATTATTATTGCCCTTTAATTTCAAAGACTTGAACTTAGTGTGGGTTTTTTCTCCATGCACCATCTCATAGCAGAAGGATGCACTGCAGTCAGCTTGGTTCCAAATAACCTACCAGGACCCCACAGAGTCAGCTAGAGTCTAGCTGGTCTAGGCACTCTGGATATTTGCTGTCAGTCATAATGATGTGAATTGTTTCTGGTATGCATCCCCTCTTTGTATCATCCATCCCCGTTTGCTCCACTTGCTTGCTTCTCAGTGGCTTAATCAATCTGATTGACTGAGGGTAATCGTATTTACTAATCACCGCTTGAAAGTTTTCTTTCTCCCTCAGTAGATCTCAAACTGATTTTGCAGGTGGCAACATTCCTCAGGCTAATTACAGACCCGGCAATAATGTTTTAGAACTAAACTACGTACAAATGGATCAATCTCAAACTAATCAATTCAGCTACATCACTAAACAATAGCACAAAGATATTAAAATCCTCGATTTCTGAGTAAATAAAAGAATATTTGGATCAATTGGTAGGGAATTGTTTTTTATAGATTTGATTTGAAAATGCTCTTAATAGGTAATGCAACTGCAGTCAAATAAATGGTAAAAATAGTGTGCTCAGCATGTTATTTGATGTCTATTCATCTATTCATCTATCCGGCTATTATCTAGTTTTACCATGGTTTATTCCTATTGGTCATTGGGATACACACTAGCACACCAGAGCTGAGATTTTAATGAGATCGTCTTGTATTTCATCTCTGTAACAACTAGGGGGAGCAGTGCAGTATCAATCTCCACTGCTCAACAATGTTGAGTCCACGGTTAAAATGGCAACAAGGTCTGTTGACTGGGTTTCTCCCGAGCTACTAAGATGCACAAAGCAATGTGTTAAAGTGCTAAACTCAATGCTAAACTCAATAAATAGGGAGGATGGTGCCCGGAATGGCATCCGTTGTAAAAAAAAATGCCCCACTAGATCCACTACAGAACCAGGACCTTCTTGTTGTAAGAAGCATTTGCACTCACTATTACTGAACTCAAAAATATAAAAGTATTGTACTCAAGATTTTGTAGGTATGAGTAAGTAAGTAACTAGTCTTAAAATCAACTCAAGTGAAATAAGTAACTAGTTTTAAATGTAATTAATGATTATGTTTTAAATATAATATAAATCTGTAGCTTTATGGTTTGCACTGATGCCTCACAGAAAGAAGTCTTGGGTAGGGCACGAGAACTTTCTGTGTGGAGTTTGCATGTACTCCCCATGTCTTTGTGGCTTTACTCTGTAGAATGTGGGTTCCTCCCACAACCCAGAATGATGCACTAGGTTGAATAGAGGTATTAAATTGTCTAATAGATAACCTGTTTCCCATGGCACTATATATTGGACAAGTATCTGGCAACCTACTTCATAAGAAGAAAAAAAAACAATGCTTAAAAAGTCTGAAGGGGATCAATAGAGGTGAGCAGAGCACCCAAAGGTCGGAAAAGACTGGAAAGAGGTAAAAAAAGTGTTCTGTAGTATTCCAACACACAAAAAAACCCAACTCAATTACACTATTGCAGTTAAATGTAACGAGTTACTTTCCATCTATTTATACTTTTATGTTAGTAAATTAATAGGTGAACACTTTTCCATTCCTAAAAAGGGACATCAAGTTAGACCAGCGGTGTCAAGCTGGATCCATCCATCCAAAAGATCATTGTAGTTGCTGTAGTTTTTGTTTCGACCAACCCAGGAGGTCACCTGACCAACTGTCTAACTGAAACTAACTAATCAAACTAGTGAATGATGAAATTAGGTGTCTGATCTGATAACAAGGTTTGATACTCCGGCACTACACACTAAACAAACAGCAGAGCGACGGCATTTTATCCTCAGTATCTCTTCAGGCGAGACAAGTTTAAATGGTTTTATGTGTGTGTTCATGATGCAGTGCGGTATTAATAGCAGCTATGTGTTGGCCTTAATGACAGCACAGTGGATTGCTCTTGCCTTGAGGCACAATGGCTTGGTGGAAGCCTGGTCCTGTTCAGGAACACCCAATAAGTGAACCAGGCTCTAACTCATGATGTTTGGGTTCACATGCCCTTCAGATGACTTTGGCAAATGTCTTTCTCAAACATAATGCTCTATGCTCATACACTAACTGGGAATAACATTATGACCACTGGAAATAAAACTGAACTCTTCATCACGACACCTGTTAGTGGGATGTATTTGGCAGCAGGGGAACATTTTAACTTTGTGTAATTATTGTAATAATTGTAATTGTAAGGCGCTTGGAAAAGATTTTGGTGTGCAGTTTACATGTTATCCCAGTGTTTTTGTACTCCAGGATCTTCCTCACAGCCCAAAAACATGGACACAGTTTCTCATAGCACTACGGGTTAGAGAAAAACCGGGCAACCGGTAACTCTGGAGGTATGGATGGTAGTGCGCAGAACACCCAAGGGTCAGATAGAACTAAAAATATTGGAAAAAAAAATAAAATAAAGTGCTCAAAGTGTGAAGAGAAGTACAGTAATTGCAATCTGTAGTTTCAATTAAATGCACATAATAAAAAGTTAAAAAATCAAATACAAATAGATGTAGCAAAATACTGTACACAAATCAAATTTAATATGCAGAATAAAGAAAAGATGTTGACAATAGACCTAGAAAATATAAAGCATAAGGCCTAAGAAACAGTCATTGTGTCTTGTAGGCATTTTTTTCTCCTCGTGCTCTCTTTAAAGGCCATTAAATTCTAATTGCATTCATTGGTGCTGACTAACAATTTCAGCTAAACATTGTGGTTAGCGTAATCCCAGGCAAAAATAAATAACTACAAGCAATTCAGCAACATTATAAATCATCTGTGCTGTCTCCGCTTAGTCTAGCAATTAATTTTGGGCTATTGAGCATGTTGCTAACAGCTCATAATAACACAAAGCACACATTTATGCTTGCCATATTAACTTGTTAACATTATTGTCTGCATATGGCCGATCTGTCCTCATCAGTAGATGATGATAATTGTCACTTAGCTTGTTTTCAAATATAATAAAATAAATAATGAATAAACAAAGGACCCAGTTAACACATACACACTCACACAGACAAACACAAACACTGATCTGAGAGAGCGAGACTGTATCAAATCTGTTTGTTAAATCTATTTGTGCCTTTATACATCTGCCCTTGTGTAGTTGTACGAACCATTTAGTTTAAGGTCGTGTCAGTCTTATCTAACAAATAAATCCTGCTTAACAGGGCATATAGGGCATCGTTTCAATCTGCCAGTAACACTGAAATCTCTGAACTAAGTATATTTGGTTTCGCATGACACGTATATTTGTCTGCTCCAATTTCTTTGAGCTGGGTTCGAATTTCCGGCTGGTGTTATCTGCCTGGATTAAGAACCAATAGCACTTTGTCTGGCATTATTATCCTGACAGCTCGCTTGGCGTCCAAAGCTCAGGCAGCCCCTTCGTATTCTAATTGATATGTAAGAACTCTCCCAGCATGTTATCCCCTTTTTATATGGAAAATAAATGGATCGATGAATATTTATTCCATGTCCTGTCAGCGAACTAAAAGCGTAAGTTTGACTAACTCAATGAATCAAGCGAAGATGTGTTTGAGTGGAGCATTTAAGGATTAAGCATATAGTTTAGGAATGAAATAGAGGGGTACACCCAGACAAATCTCTCCACAAGCAAGATCAACATTTTAATGTTTAAACCAATTACCATGAGTATATATTTGAACTTGGTTATGTAAATTGGTGCCATAGTCCCTACGGTTTCAAGCGAAAGAGAGAAAAAAAAGCAGCTCTCAGGATAACTGGATGTGCCGAAAGCCAAAAAATAATATCACACACGAATTTCAACAAGAATTTCCTGCACCAGGCCTGCAGGAAAAAGAAGAGACTCTTTATTAATGCATATATAAAATAAATGCCTTCAAGTTTTATTTTTGACGTGTAATCAGCTTGATTCTGTTCATTTACATGGCCTGATAAATACCATCTGGAACTTAATGTAAAGTGGGATGAACACTGAGTAGTGGAACAGCAACGGACAGCCTCCTTTTTGGCCTTGCTAAATATGTTAAGGCATCTGATACGAATTTTAATGACAATGCGGCATGATTTCATTATATCTGCACAGATGTGTAATGTGATGCATTCTGGGACACATATCTTTTTCGATCAATCATCTGTGTGCACTTTGAGGGATCTGTCTTTTTCACGGACCTTTCAACTTTCTCATGAATTTGATCTTTCTGCCATCTGCAAATATTGTTTAATTAAGATTAATCCATAATTTAACTGGCATTGTTTATCTGTGATCGGCTTTCCTGGATCTCTCGGTTTCTTGCTCATTTTTATTAACTTATTATTTTATTTATTATTAATAATTTATTATTTACTTGATATTACAAGATGGTAAACGCGATGATGAACTCAATCAATGACAACACGACAAATTTTATTACTGCTTATGCTTGTAATAAAATAATCTATTTAGAGATATTAAATAATCCATGTGTTACAAATGATAACTACAGTACTACAGACTACAACATGAATACCAAATATGCCAATATAATTTTAATACTTCTCATTATTAATAAAAAAACTCATAAATCATCTTGATTTCATCATACAACGGTTCATAATAAGTATTAGTATCATTTTTTTTGTTTGCTTTTACAATAGATATTGTCACAAATCAGCTTTACAGATTTAACCTCTAGTGACCCTGCGTCCTCATATGAGGACATTACATTTCTGGTTCTCTGCACCATTGTACCTCTATACCATTCTAATTCTTTACTCTTTGGCCTCATATGGAGACACTGCCCGTATCACCTAGTGGTCATATGACAACATAACACTCAATTGATTAAATTATTTTCAAAATTTGCTTTTTTATGTACAATAACATTACCACTTTTGTTTATGTATTCTAATGTTTACAGTTTCAATCAAACTGTTTTGTTCTTTGTTAGACACTTGTATCTTAATTTTAGACCTACTGTCTCCATACGAGGACATTGTACATGAAGAAAAAAACATAATTTAGACAAAATATAATTTTGATGCTTGTTAGGTCCTACTAATAACAGGAGGTTAAAACCATAAAGTAACCGTAAAGTAAGTGTGAACCACCTAAGCCATCGTGCCGCCCACTTCTACCATAACTACTACCAATAAAAATATATTAATACTGATGTATTAGTACAAGACTCATGTTTAGAAGCAAAACCCTCATATACAGTATGTCATATGAACAAAAGATAAAACACTATGAAATTAATCCCAGACACCTCATCTCTGAACCACGACTGTATTTTAGCATATGACAACATACCAACACACATAAACACACACATATGGATAGTGGATGTGTATATACAGTAAGTAGAACAAGCCCTGTTATACATGTGTGTATGCAATGGTGTGTAGTTGTGCGTGCAGAAGTGCCTTTGTGTGCCCGGAAGCCTTTAAGGGCTGTACAGGAATGATACCACTGTCAGACAGACTCAGACGGATGGCTCGTTTCGATCCCCATTAATACCATGATTTGTTTACAATGGTACTGTGGGTCTGCAGGTCTCTACATCGTCGCTCTTCTCTGCTGGAGAGAATGAGTGAGAGATGATTTGTGTACTGGAGGCTTAGATTAGCTCCAGTCCCCATATTGGACATCATATTTCCCAAGGTATTTTCCCTGCGGCTTCAGTGAAAACCAGATGTCATACACATCAACTGTATGGTGAAGAATGAAGTATGTCTACTATCAATGTAATACTAGAGGCTATAAAAATGCTTTGATAGCTTCCTAGCTCATGCAATATCCAGGACTCTTTCTTCCAACATGAAATTAAACAAACCCATCACAATGTCACAAACACAAATCATTGTCTATCATTCTTCTATGATATTGATCTATTGTTATGATGCATAGTAAACCTGCTATGGCATATCCATGTGGCAATATGTTACTTGATCCACATGCTATTGCACAAATGTACTAACTCAGTAAAATGCCACCCCAAACCTTTATTATAGTCATTCCATCATACAAATAAAGATGAATACATTTCAAAACTTATCAATTCAATATTACTGATTGTTTGTTTGGTTAATTCTCTTTTAGTTGCATCAACGTTGTACTTCATGCCACAAACAATTTCATAATAATGTTCCCCCTTTGTTCCTCTTTTTCCGGGCCACAACAGGACCTTTACTATTAAAGTCTATAATTACAAAAGATCTGTACACTGTTTAATGCTATGCAGGGTCACTTGAAACATAGGACAGGCACTGGGTGAATAATTTAAACTTATTCAGAAAACGGCAGAACACAAACACATAAACTGGACAAATTCCACACAGGAAGCCCCAGATTGATTTCCCCGAGAATCAAACCCGGGATCTCTTGTTGTGACGCGACAGTGATGACAACTAAGCCACTGTGCTGCCCACAAGGGATCAGTGTTGTTTACTATTTTTGTTTGATGGTATTATAAAAGTACAATGTTGGGAAAATGTATCAAAATGAAGGTGATTCAAAAAGTAGTCATTAGAAATGTATGTATATATTTATGACACTTTATGGTCTTTAACTCTTACAGCCATATAAATCATGCTTGTAACGTCACAATCAGAACGAAGTAACAGTCATGAAAAGTTCACAATTGTTATGCCCCTATTTCATTTCCTATAATTTTATTATCCCATGTTTACTCAAATTACACGGTACACAGTGTGGCATTGATAAATTAAGAAACCAGAAATATCAAGCTAACAAGGTTGGAGAGGAAATATGCAGGTGGCCTGTGCACTTATGCACCGAGTCTGTACAAGTGAAACTATGACTCTTTTAGCCCTGCTTTATTTCCTCCTTATGTCAATAGATTAAAACCATCTGTGTGTAATGAATAAGACTATTAAAGAGAGATGGGGGGGGGGAAACACATCATCAGCTAATACCTCACCCGGGTGGAATGCACACTTTAAATAGTGAACATTTTTCTGTTTAAATCGAAGTTGACTGTGACCGGGGCCCAGCGTAATTGTCCGAACGTTGAGTTATTTACCACATCACACCATCTCTGCTCCATTAGAAATGAACAATCACCCCACATTCATCACAATCTGTCACATTTCTCACATTTATCTCTGACCACAGCAACGATCACCCTTCAGAAAATACAAGTAACCCTTCTCGCCCCTTTTCTTAAAGTACAACAGTATGCCGACCAAGTGGACCGGAACATAACACAACTTCTCAAACTCTACCCCCCACCCCCCCATTCCTCCCCCAGCCGTTCTGTGTTTAAATTGGTCCCGAGAGGGCTTTAGCAAATCACATACCTCTGTGAAATCAGCACGAGTCAGGAGAAACTTCTGGAAATCTCATCAGCAGGGCTTATACAAGGACAAAGCCGTCAATCAAATCCACAGGGCTGGGGTATGGATCTGTAGAGACTCACTTTAAGCTAATCAAAGCAGTCATCAATTTAACAAATACACCAGACTTCTGGCATGTTTGCCCATGCTTATAACCGTTTATTATCTCAGAACACTGTAATATCATGCACATTTTCTCTAACAACTTTGATTTTCTACTTTTTTATTTTAACAGCAGAACAACCAATAGATTTAAATAAAATATGTTTACTATGTATATGATTGATTGACTTTATATATTAGAAAGATGCACAGCACCAGCAAATTCAATCAAATCAGGAAACAAAAGTTTTTCGTAAAACAAGTTTACTCCCGTACAGGTCCATTGTTTGTGTGTGTGTGTGTGTGTGGTCCAGGAGAACACACTTACATTCAGCCAGTACCTTTCTCCCATGGGCTCATGTGTCCCACAGGAACCCACGTAAGTCCCAACAGCCAGGCTCTCATAATTGTTCACAATCTAGCCTGAAATGTTTCTAATCTGTAGCCTTTTACAAGTATGCCAACACACACACACACACACACACACACACACACACACACACACACACACACACACATATGCGAGAGGCCGAACATTATCTAGAAGATCAATAAATCAAATTCTTTCCAACTTCCATACATGCCCATAAAAGATCTTGCACATGTTTTTAGAATGAAAGTATAAGCCATAAACTCAATACTTGAATTCCTAATTTGTGCCTGAAAAAGGTCACGATTTCCCACAGGAGATTACAAAGCACACAAAAATATATTTTACCATCTCTATCTACAACACATTTGTCACAGAGTGGAAAACAATCTGAACGAGTAGAGCAGTAACAGTGCTTAATGGTTAGATCAGGCCAGACTGTGCGGTCCTCAAAGGACATCATGGACATTGGGAGATGCTGAGCCACAGACCTGTACTGTTTCATTTGACAAATGCCCTTTTCTGAAGTGCAAATGTAGGCAACATTACTTAAAAGAGTTACACTTAAGAATAAGCCTATTTTCAAGGCTATGTAAAAGACAAAAACATATATAATTCATTAATATATTCAAATATATAATTCATCAATGTGCATTTGTGAAAGATTAATTTAGGTCAGGCTTAACTAAGACATGGCATATTTAATTAATTAATTGCCTTCATAACAAGAAGGCCCTGGGCTCGATGCCCTGATAAAGAATGTTGAGTTTGCATGTTCTTTCTGGGTCTGTATGGGTTTCCTCTACATGCTCGGTTTTCCACCCACAATTCTAAAACATGCAGTCAGATTAATAAGAGGCATGTGTGTGGACTGGAAACCTGTTTAGGGTGTTTCTGTGTGCCTTGCAGTGGAATAAGCTCTGTCACACACATATACCAACCGTGACTGGATAAGCTCTGCTTTTCACCCAATAATAAACCTCCAACTTCAGGCACAACATACAACGGGATGGGATATGTAATATGAAATAAATAAAAATCAATAAATTGTACTCTTTGAATTCTTACATACTGTTCTGTGTGGGCTGTTCTGGTAAAATGTCTGCTGACTTTTACAGATGTTTACAATCGTTGGGATGAATGAATTTGAATTCTAAGGCCATATTTGATATTCAGTATGTCAACAAGCAAGCGGATTATAGCGGGAACTCTAAAAGTCTTAGGAGGCTGTTAACGGGTAGACAAGACCCCCCCTTCCCTTCACCCTTTATTTTCCTCTCTAATTACTTTGTCTTCTGATAGGGCCAGGGCTCTGGGATCATGAAAAGTCCTTGAGACAAAGAACAATATAGAGCAATTACCCATTGCCTCATCTGCATGGGTAAGATTAACAAGCAGCACATGAGCACACACCCACTAAAGACCAACTGAACAAGTTTAGCTGATGATCAGGCATGGAATAGGTTTAGTTTGTTAGATAATTACACATAAATGGTGAAATGAAACTATGAAACATTTTAAAGTATTTGGATTTTTTTCTTGTCAGCCTATGATCCTGCCAGATTTATGATCTCCATGTCCTGACTGACTAACTGATGATCTAACTCTCCATTGTTGTGGGCAATTGTAGCTTAGCGGTTAAGCCATTAGCCATATTGATTGGAAGATTAGAAGCAACCCACCAATTCCCTTTTATTTATCTCCTGACTACTGTGTATGTCAATGTTGTTTTCTAGATTCTCCGGGCATCCATACCTAAGATGGACGTATACACATAAATGCCAGTCTTTTTTTTATTTTATTTGAGGTAATAGCATCATATAGCTACTAGGTAGCTTAAAAATCACAAAGCTGTCGCCTATTTTAGCTTATATAATATTTATATAATATGTTGGTGTTATATATGACTGCATTTTGTTGCTTCGTACTTACAACATGTGCAATGACAATTCAAATCCAGGCTCTGCTACACGGCCACTGTTGGGTCCTTGAGCATGACCCTGAACCCTGTCTGCTCCAGGGGCGCCGTACGTTGGCTGACCCTGCACTCTGACCCCAACTTTCAGACAAGTTGGGATATGTGAAGAGAAACATTTTGTTGTACTGTACATCTGTATATGTATAATGACAAAATTATAATAATTTATTTCAATTATTTTATTTATTTACAACTCCTATTCCAGTAAAGTTTGGACAGTTTGAAAATCAGAATACGATTTGCAAATCTTTTTTTTTAACCTACATTCAATTCAATCAGTTCAATACAATGACAATATATTTAATGTTCAACTTATTAACTTTATTATTTATTTTATTTTGAATACAATCTAAGAAATTATGTAACCATTGTAAGAATGTAACCATTACATTCATTTACATTTTCAGCATTCAGCAGACACTTTTATCCAACACAACTTACAATTTTAAATACACACAAACTTTCAGCAAATGAGGGGGTCCAACAGTAGCAACACGGTGAATATGGGGATTGACCCGACCTACTGATTACAAGCCCATTAAATTGACCACTACGCCATGACTGCCCACATTGATGCCAATAATGCAAAGGCAAATAGCAGCAATATGTCAGTGGTGGGGCTTAAACCAACAATCTTTGGATTACTAATCCCGAACTTAAACCACAAATCTACAACAACATTATATTATGATGATTGCAATGACATACTCTAAATGTCTGACATTTTTCAACTATCAATTTCTTATCAAAGTTCTACCACATGCAATTGATCTCTAACAAAT
Source organism: Hoplisoma paleatum (assembly GCA_028565875.1). Classification (NCBI taxonomy): domain Eukaryota; kingdom Metazoa; phylum Chordata; class Actinopteri; order Siluriformes; family Callichthyidae; genus Hoplisoma; species Hoplisoma paleatum. Next base: position 835,527 of record JAOTRQ010000034.1, read on the forward strand.
CTATTTTACGTAATTTCTTTATATATAATAAACTTATTGTAGCTACTTTTTTCTAACGTGCATTAGTCACTATCACAAAGCTTTTTTTTACCACCAATAAAATGGCTCCTCCTTCCCTACAAGGGAACATGACAGGGTAATAACTACTTGTGGCAGGTTTAGCACGCAGATCAAACATGTGCTAACAACTTCTAATATGTCACCTTTAGGCCGCCGACCTAAATGCGGGTCTTATTAGTAAAGCAGCAGTAGAGAGCTGAAGTGCACTAATGAACCGAAGTGTTCACAGTGTGCTCAGCTCAATATGAGCGTACATTAGATATATTAGCTACTAAAATGGTGATTATTACTGCTGAAGTCTTTCTGAGGTTAAATGCTGCCAGACTCTGCTGTGAACAAGCCCTTAATTGCAATTATAACTGAAAACAGCTCGACATGTTTAACACTATCACGTCTAAAAAGAAGAAAAAGTGTTACAGAAGCAGAATGGTGAAGAAAATGGGATTTGGCACCTGCCTTTAGAAGATTGGTGTGTAAAAATCCCCGTCCCTTTCATATATTGTGTTACATTATCTGGACTCTGCTCTTAATTAGACGGTTTAGAGTTATGTTTATTTAACACATGCATAAAACCAAGTCCATAGCAAGTAATACAGTATCTGTAGACATACTTCATCTTATCACATTGTATTTTTAGCTGAACTTTATTTCCGCTGTATTCTTCATATAACAGTAAAATAATCATCTTAGAACAACAATAGCTCAGAAACGGCAGCTTAATTACAAAAATCATTATTCGGGATCATCATGGAAGGTTTGTTTTCATCGCTGAGGAGTTGCTAATATTTTTAGGATCATTATGTGATGCGCCAATAATAAGTTTAGGGCTGTCCACGACCAAGAATGTAGTTGGTCGACCAGTGGTCGTCATTTACTCCAACTAATCGACCCCCCCCCCAAAAAAAAAAAAAAAAAAAAAA
>JAOTRQ010000034.1:968538-980525 GCA_028565875.1 Hoplisoma paleatum
CTGCAAAAGAAGCTACTGGTACTAGACTGGTCGAATTGGAGTCTTAGCCTGTCTGCAATATTGAATTTTGAAGCGAAAAATAAAACACATGCGGTCCTGTTTTGTTGATCATGTTAAGAAGTGTTTACAGGAAAAAATTAGAAAAAATGAACATCTAAAATAGCTTCTGTGTGTGCTGAAAGAAAAGTGCCGGTGATGCTCAGTGGTTACGTTTTTGGTTAAAGTCTCACTATTGCCAAGATGCAATTGTTAGGCCCTTGAGCTAGACACTTAACCCAAAGTTGCTCAAAATCATGTTTGGCTAAATGTCTAAATTATTCCTCTACATTTAACCCAATTCGTACAGTAAGTCACACACTGACACACACTAGGGGGCAGCAGTGAGCACATGTGTCCGGTGCTGTGGGCACCCCTAGCCATGACACCTGGGGAGCAGTTAGAGGTTTGATGCCTTGCTCAAGGGTGCCTCAGTAATGGCCTGCCAGCTCTCCAAAATGGTGGTTGTATTTTAAGTACTTTATATCTTTACTTCTTACATAAATAAGATTAAAATAGTTATATTGTATTAGATTTTGTATTATATTTCTTTACATTATAAACATCAGACACACGGGATGATTGTTACTTTGAGTATAACAGATTTCCGTTAAAGCCACATCCTATTTACCGATTCTTGAACACATACATTCAAACTGTCCTTGGGTGGTGATGGTATCTCCCAGAAAATCCATTTAACATATAAGATCATTAAATATTTCTTACAGTGGGTAAAAAAGCATGTCCAAGACTTCCACTTTCAACCTTTGCCCTCTAATTTGGAGAACTCGAACCCATTGGATCACCACGATCATCAATGGATCATCTAGGGATCCTACATGCATATTGAAGTTTCTGTACGATGTACAGCAGTCATGATGGCTTCAGATATCTGTGACAACCTACCAGGCCTTTACTGAGTCACTCCCAGCAAGTCTATCCGATAAATATGTGTGTGTGAGTGTGTATGATGAAATGTGTGTTGTAGTTAGCCTAAAGATACTGATGCACACTACCAAGTATTTCGTACTATACTTAGGGTGAATGCCGGAGCGCCGGGGCTTCCAGCAATGTTAAGTCTTTAAAAAGACATGTGGCAAGACCGCTTGGTTCTGCCCCGAGCGCCAAGCTTAAAAACAATGCATAGTATTGACAATATTGACTAGCTTTGTATTTAAATACTGTTTTGTATAAAAGTAGTATTGCTTTAAACAACAAAACGCTGGCAACAGTCATGGTTGGAAGACATGAAATGATAAAACAAGACTACGAGAATAAAGTTGCATATGAAGATTATAAACCGTCCTATGTCATATACGTTCCTCACAATGTCATAATAGATTGATGGATGTCTCGAAAAGTTCAGGATTTTGTAAACATGTTTGTGCTTTTATCAGTTTACTCTATATAAACGTCATTGTGGTGCTGCAGAATTAAAAAGCCTCTTTTCAATGTATCACCGGAGTCGACAACTCACAACATCTTCCCGGGTGCCATGGCTAAGGCTTCCCACTGTGTAGGGCACGTGTGCTCACTGCAGCCCCCTAGTGTGTGTTCACATGTGTGTATACGTGTGACAGTTATTTGGGTATAACCTTTATGGCAACAGTTTTACCACACACATGCTTAATGAGAGGTTTTTAATGAAATTAATAAGTTTGGTGTTATAGAACTTTACACAGTAGAGACCACGATCTTCCCCTATACTAGTTACATTAAACATTTAGGATAAAATGCTAATCGAAATGCTTATAAAATGATTAAGCACTGATCTTGTGGAAAGCTGATCCTGAAAATGAGGCAGCATCTTTAGAGTATTTACTGATGTTACGTAGGATGACCAGTTATCCTCTTTTACCTGGACATGCCGTGTTTCACGGCGTTAAAAATGTCCGTGTGGAATTTCATTAGCGTCCAGGATTACCTTGAATTTTGAGAAGCAATTCGTTGTCCGGTCGCTTCTAATCCATTTGATTCACCTAGAAATTCAGGCGTTGTGCCGAATTCAGACTCATCATCCAAATCCGACTCCCTTTTGCGTGCACAAGCATCACGACACAACACATAATGTGATTTTGTTCGTTTATTTATTTATTAATTGTTTATTTATGTCAAGTTTTACAATTAAGAGTTACACCCATGACATGAGGCGGTCATTCATTACACATGTCACAGCAAACACAGTTATGGACAATTTAGTATTTTCAATTTGCTTTACATGCATGTTTTTGAATTGTGGCAAGAAACCCGGAGGAGTGCCCGGAGTAAACCCATGCAGACATGGAGAACATGCAAACACCGCACAGAAAGAATCGAACCCGGGACTTCTTGCTGTGAGGCGACAGTGCTAACCACTAAGTCACCGTGCCGCCCATTTCTAAGTAGCAAACCGAAAACATCACATGACCTAAAGCCCAATAAATATTAGTTGAGTGCTACAGTCACAACATAATGCTTTTTTCTGTTGTGATTGATAATATTTACTACACGTACATCACAATGAGTTTATTTATAATTAATAATTTCCCAGTGAGCCCCTCCACTGAGGTATCATCTTTTACATCATCTCAGATCAGGTCACCCTAGTTATGGAATGAGATGTTTAACACACCCACAGTCAGGTGTCCAAACACTTTTGCCTGTCTTCTATATTAAACCCATATTTCATCCACGGAACACTTTCCTTTTACTAGAACTATGTTACTGACACCGATATGTAGCCAGAAATATTAACACTGAGAAGAAAAAAAAAACTAATATACTCGCCCTGAGCTGGATTTAGAATTTCTTCAGTACATTGAGCCATTACACGGTTCTTTATGGCTAAATCATGTCTTAAAGGCAAATCCCTACATTGTGATTCATTGTCACTTTAGCATTTCTATATCAGCTTAGCATCAGACGATCGGGCTGTTTTTCAGCTCTTTAGCCTTTGTGGTTTGCTACACTATGAGTTATTATCTGAACACTACTCACTGAATCGGAGCCAGAGATTGAAGGTTAGTCGGATAGAAAAAAAGTGACAGAAATCAAAAGAGAAATAGAGATTTATCCTGTGCGCTTTTTAAAATTCTGTCAGTGGCATGAATGAAAGGAAATCACAGACATTTTATTCTGTAAGGTGTAGGATTAAGTCTCTTCCAGACTGAACCGACAGCCCCGATCAGATAGAAGTTAAATCTTTTAAAATACAAAGTGCAAAAAATACACATTACATACAAAAATAATGCATTTTATTTAAAAAAGTATACATTAATAGGAAAAAAAATAATGTAATTGCTATTATTAGTATAATGGGTTTCCTCCGGGTACTCCGGTTTCCTCCTACAGTCAAAAAACATGCACTAGGTTGATCGGGAATGTGTAAATTGTCCAGTAGTCACACACAAGATCCCTGTAGAGATACCGGGTTGGGGAAAGACCTGGCAACCTTACCCGTAAAATGTAATTGCCGAGATACTCTGGGGATCGGTAACGGTAACACAGAGTAACCCAGGGTCGAATTCGACTGAAGGGTAAAATAGAGTAGATTATTATTATTATTATTATTATTATTATTATTATTATTATTATTATTATTATTATTATTATTATTATCCACCCATTTATTATGTATTACAACTGCATAATCCAATTTAGGGTCACCATGAACTGGCCGAATACACTAAACACCTTAACAGTTTTCCAGTCTGTCACGGGGTACACACACACACACACACATACACATGCAGACATACACACAAACACACACGAAACAGATAGAAAACCCATACAAGCACTGGGAGAACATGCAAACTCCACACCCAGCTTGGTCACCCTGTAATCTAACTTGGGATTTCTTGCTGTGAGGTGTCCATTATTATTATCACTTGGTATTATTTACTTGCTCACTCTATTGTCACTTATCTTATCAAGATATCGTCTATCACTTTTGTTCACTTTCTTTAGATACTAATTACTAATACTAACTAAGATTCTAATATTTAGCTTACTAACTTTTATACTTAAATTGTTTACATTCTTTTTCGTATTATTATTATTATTATTATTATTATTATTGTTGTTGTTGTTGTTGTTGTTGTTGTTGTTGTTGTTGTTGTTGTTATTATTATTATAAAAATGAAATTTGTTTAAACAATGCCTTTGTATGTCAAATTTTATTATTTTTCTTAGAATTGTTTTATGTTTACTTTCTTGGTTTACCCTTCAGATGATGATTAACACGTGTGAAAGAAGCGATACAGGACTGTTGAAATATTTTATCTGTCAAAGAGCGCATTTGTCAAGAAATCAATAGCAATAAATCACCAGCCCAACTGATTTACAGAACGATTCTGGAATTGATTTGCCTAATGAATCATATCATCCACCCAATTATCTTGTGAGACCTGCTCAACAATAGGCCACCGAAGATCAATCCAGGGCGGGAGGGAAGGACAGAATTAGTGGCAGACGTGACGCTTTCGTTTTCAGGACACGGAAAGGTTGAGCAAGAGGCCTTGCTTATCTGAAGAAGAAATAAAAAATCCTGCAATAACAATCGAGTCACTGAGTGAATGGTTTTAAAGTGAATGAACATTTTAGTATTTAATGGGATAAACATAACTGAGAGATCCATTAGTATGTGGACACTTTACAATGAACATTCATAGGGTTTCGTTTATAAACCCTGACCATTATTATCAACTCTCCTTTAGGATGGATGTCCCAAAACATTTGTGTCATTGGTCATTTGTACCACTTCTGTTGACATTGGACGTGAATGCTTAACTCGCTATTGAATCTTGAATTCTAACTACAATTAAAGAGCTAAGACAACATTATATTTATTTAATTAAGATCTGTTTATTTGATTGACTATTTATTCAAACTAAGCATGACTATCACTACCAATCCAGACAGAGTACAACATGTAGTGGGAACATGTATGGAAGAACAGACCTGATAACACTGGAAACGATATTAAAAAAGCTCTGTACTGGTACAGTTGGTTTAGTATTACTGTCGTGCCCATTAGATGCCAGGAACAGGGTGTGGGTTAATGGTTGTGGGTCCAGTGTATCTACCCTAAGGTCATTTTACTATGATACCATAATCTATTAAGGTGTGTGTGTGTGTGTGTGTGTGTGCGCGTGCGTGCGTGCGTGCGTGTGTGTGTGTGTGTGTGTGTTTCTTTGTATAGAATCATAAAATTATCTTTGTGTCATCATAATATCACATAACATGTCATAAAGCCTTCTGAATAGTGTAATGTGTACAAACTTACTACTATTAACAATAAATATTATTAATAATAATTATATGATTTTTGTTGTTGTGTCTGTCATCGAACAGCAAGAAGGTCCTGGGTTTAATTCATAAGCAGGGCTGCCTGGGTCATTTCCGTGTGCCATTGGTTTCCTGCAGAAGCTCCGGTTTCCTCTCACAACACCAATAAAATACCAAGTCAAGTTAACTGGATTTGCCTCATAAATCAATGTGTGTGTCTGCTCTGTTATGGACCTGCATCTCGCCCAGCGTCCATCAATCCTATGTCTCGTTTTACCACTGCTTACTCATTCCACACCAGGCAAACACCCAAACTGGTCTCCAGTCGGTTGCTGGGTACAGAGAAAAACAATACAAAAAAAACCCCATACAGACACGGGTGGACTCACTGTCCACACAGAAAGCCCCCAGGAATTGGACCCAGGTCTTCTAGCTGCTAACCAGTAAGCCACCGTGCCACCACTCATCCATAGGGTTAATGACTCTTTTATAGGCTTTTTTGCAGTAATTATATTCATCCAATCATCCAATCCAGCACAAATTTTTTTGCATATTTACAATGTGTGCAATTCTAAATAACAAATAAATACAATCAATCGCATTCTTTTATTTAATTAGTTAACTTTGTTTTTTCTTGAGTTTATGTCTTTTCTACATTGTAAACAACTACAGGCTGTTGACCAATTGATGAAGTGCTGCATCAGATGATCAGGCCTCCATCACCTGACCTAAATTGTTCTGTAGAGCGAAGACAAAGCAGCAAACAGGTGCTCAGCATCTCTGGGAACTCCTTCCAGACTGTTGAAAAACCATTCCAGGTGGCAAAGCAGATCAAGAGAAAAGTGTCAAAGTAAAAACATTCCGGTTTGTTTATCACTTTTCGTCTCTTGCATAATTCTATGCGTGTTCCATTATGTGGGGTTTTTGTATTGATGATCAATGTAATAAATAAAAACAGTTGAAAAAAAAAACAACAAATGAGAAAATCTGTCCAAACTTTTGAGTGGTACTTTAGATATTTATCTAAAGTAATCATGACTTCCAGTCAACCAACTGATCGAGTCTTTAGTGTTTTGTATTCTTGGTTCTTGTTGGGGTTGTGAAGGTTGATCTAAAACACATTAACATCCATCTTTGAGACAAAGGTGAGGAGGAGTGTGTATGCAGGATGATGCCTTTGTACCATCGGATTCACTCCTTGGGGAACCCACCGAGTCCTGATTTACTGCCTGTGAGTGTGGTATTGAAGGGAAAGGCTCTATGATAGATAACTATACATAAGCCAACGTACGAACCCACAAACCTTACAAAAACACAAGTACACACCGAAAAAAGGTCAATATTGTCTTGCTGCACTCAAATACAAAATTAAGTGACTGCAGAAATAATTGTGCTAATAATAATGACAGCAGATGCTCCAGGTCGGTCAGGCTCACTTTGATCGTGCAGCCCCTTGACCTTTTGGCTTTATTTCAGAGTGCTTGGGCCATGGTAAATGAATGAGTGGCCGTCTCTCTCTGTCTGGGGTTATGAAGGATTATTGACTCAGGTTTTTATAAATATTTAATGCTTGCATTAAAAAATATAGCAATGGATGGCCATTAGGGTTGGGTAATAAAGAGGCTTTCTAGGTGATTGAGTGAGGTGCTGGGCTGTCCCGGGCCGATTTGAGGCCACTCTTTGATGAACAGAAAACACGTCACACGCTGGACCACTCCGGCTCGGCATTTACCGAATCCACAGAGGATGAGAAACAGGGCTGGGTTCTAAAATAATACCAGGCCACATATTTGCAGCTGCTCCTGTAATGGCTTTAATGGCACTGCATTTTTGCCTTTACGACTGGCGATACGGCACCGATTGTTCAGAACGGCATCTATTTGCTACACGCTTACAGGCTTACATCGCAGAACAATTATTAGATCATCTCATAATGTTTTTGACAAATCAGACCTCTTTAGAAGTATAAATGGACCAGTACAAAATCTTACACAAAATCAACAATGCATATTTATTTATTTATTTATTTTCACAAGCTCCACAAGCAAATAATGCCATAAAAAGGAACAATCTTTTTTTTATGAAGGAACAACTGGTAGAATGTTTTCGGTAACCATAATGTTGTAGGTCATAAACAGGCTTAGGACCGGAACTACAATTCATCTAAACGATTGGGTGGTCTGACTAATTTCCAAAGAGTTCAAACTCTCATCATTAGTGTGCTAGAAGAAAATCTCGCAGCATATAGAATTGATCTGAAGAACATAAATGACACTTTCTAGTCGGATGGATCCTTTAGATTTGAAATGCTTCTGTATTCTAAGAGGTAGCTGTGACCTGTTGGGTAGAGAACTGGGCTTGTGATCGGATGGTTGTCGGTTCGATATCGAAAGTCAACAAGTCATGGTTGTAGTGCCTTTGAGCAAAGCACCAAACCCCCTAATCGAATTCTAAATGAAGGAAAGTGACAGCTTATACTTCACATCGGCATGCAGATGCAATAAAACCAAAAATCAGACAAGATAATTATGTGTACAGATTAGATCACCTGCAAATAAAATGTTTTATCATGTAAGCACTACAAATATTATGTGGAAAATATAACTAAATCATTGAGAAATTAAAAAAAAGATGACGTGTGCTAATAACGGCAGGCATTTCATTGACCCGGTGCTACTACAATTCATTATAGGGGATCTTGGATGTTTATATGGCTGGTACGTTGAAGTACTTCCTAATTGTATTGGCATCTTACTTTGTGGAACATGATAAAATGTCATTTGTTGACCTGACCATTAAATTCCCAAGATTCCTATCTGACCAAGCATCTGTACAAACAAGACTGATCCATTGTGACCCTTTACACAACTCACAAGACTTAAAGGATCTGCTGCTAAGATCTAGTGGCCGAATACTAGAGGTCACCTTCAGAGATCTTGTACAGTTCAGTTCATGTATCGATGGAGCAGAGCTAGTTTAGTATCGCAATGTTTGATGGCACAATCAATTCTTCAGGAAGTTTTAAAACTATGCATGATCAGTGTTTGTCAATCCCACTTACAGTCTTAATTATGATTCTCTTAAAAGATTTACACACACACATACATAGTCATACATAGTAGAACCGGCAGTGAAATGCTCAGTGATGACATAAAGAAAACATTTTACACTAACAATTAATTAAAATAAATATTTAAGTACAAGATATAATAAATATTTGGTAAAAAATGTAGGTACAAGAATTTAAGTAAACAAAAAGTAAACAATCTAAGTACAGTGGAACCTCAGTTAGCGAACACCTTAGCAAACAATTCGAATAACGACCAGGAATTGCTCAAAAGATTTGCCCCAGATAGCAACCAAAACTTCATCCACATATGATTTTAATTATTTTAATGATACAGCCCTCAATCATGGTCGTTAACTGAGGTTCCACTGTACAAAAAATCAGATGTTACTATGAATAGAAATCTATCTGTCTGTCTGTCTGTCTGTCTGTCTATCTATCTATCTATCTATCTATCTATCTATCTATCTATCTATCTGTCTTTCTGTCTGTCTGTCTGTCTGTCTATATATCTATCTATCTATCTGTCTATCTGTCTGTCTGTCTGTCTGTCTGTCTGTCTGTCTGTCTGTCTGTCTATCTATCTGTCTATCTATATCTATCTATCTATCTATCTATCTATCTATATATATCTATCTATCTATATCTATCTGTCTGTCTATCTATCGAACTATTTGTCTAACTCTCTCTCTCTCTCTGTGTGTGTGTGTGTCCCTTTACTAACCCGTGTATCTGGGCAGGACCGTGATGAAGTCTGGCCCGGAGATCGTAAAAGCCGGCCTGCGCTCTTTTTTCGAGAGTGCTGCTGATGATATCGAGAAGATGGTTGAAAATCTTAAACTGGGCAAAGTGTCCACCAAAAATCAGGTGAGATATCACTGGTATTGTTTCCGGGCACCTAAGTGGTCAGCTAGTTACTCACAGGACTAAAGGATGTTGGTTCAAACCTCAGTCAGTTATGTTGCTGCTGTAGGACTCTTGAGCATCTCTTTGTGTTCAGACTGTATACAATAATTGTCTAGTTGCTTTGGATAAACTCCTCAGTCTAGCTACCAGTTGGCTGGGCGTCATGTATGGCATTTGATTAACAACACTTGCAGGGCGGGATGACCAGACTATGTCGGTTAACTTAAAGGAATGTTGTCAAAGGATGCTTCATCTTTCCCGTTTTAGGTTAAAGGTGTGTCTCAAAACATTAACTACACCACGATTGCTCTTCTCCCAGTGCTCACGTCGCTGTTTGAGCACATCGCTCAGCATCAGTTTGGTGATGATGTCATATGTAAGTCAGAACTCACTCAATGTCTCAATTAAGTCATTTGTACCTTGACTTGAACCCTGAGTAACTGCATGTGGACGCGTTTCATTTCAATCAGTGGACGACCTGCAGATATCCTGCTACCGCCTCATGTGTAGCATCTACTCGGTGGGCACAGTAAAGACCCCTCATGCAGAAAAGTAAGTGCAGATGTTGGATGTTGTCAGATCCGGTCGTTGTGTAAAAACTTTTAAAGATGTTGATAGAAGATGAATAAATAATAGCCTTGCAGACCGCTAAAAGTTGTTTTTAAACGCTGGTGTTTCACAAGCGCCACAGTCGTGTGTTTATTGTATATCTTATAATAGGAATTGAGCATGTTTATGTTTTAGACTGAGACCTGCTCTTGGCGAGTGTTTGGCTCATCTGGCTGCTGCGATGCCTGTGGCTTATCTGGAACCCCTCCTTAACGAATTCAACGCGTACTCCGTGTACACAACTAAAACGCCACGAGAGAGAGCTAGTAAGTACACACTTGTTTTTTTAGTTCATTAATCAACTTAAATCTTTACTAAAAATATATATATAAAATTATTTATGTCAGGGGTGGCCAAGCACCCCTGGACTAGGGACTATGGTACTGCAAAGGGCCACATAATTTATGCACACACACACACACACACACACACACACACGCACACACACGCACACTCTTTCCCATACATAATGAAATATGAACAATTCACAAATCCAAATCATGAATGAAACCTCATATTGACAAAAATGAGACTACAAGTCTAGCCTACCAAGACCAGTGGTCAGTTATTTTACTCTCTGTGGCTCTTTTAAACATTATTACCCCAATACACACAAGCACTCAAAGACACCAGATTGGAGCGGTTGGTTAGGTTGGATAGTCGCCACATGCGGCCATGGGTTAGATACCCCTGATTAATGGAATTTTAATAGCATTCATGAAAGTGCTGTCCTATCTAATTGTGTCTATTACATAATACAATTATATTTTATAGCACTTTTCACTCCAGACATTTTTACAAAGTAGTTTTACAAAGTTAAGGATCACCATCCTTTGCAAAGGTTAGTTCGAGCCTTCCAAAATTCTGTTGATGGAATGATGTACTGGACCAATGCAGCCTTTTCTCTGCTTCCCTTTTTAGTTCTGGGGCTTCCCAACGAGGTGCAGGAACTGTGTCTGGACATCCCCGAACTGGACGTTCTAATGAAAGAGATCGGAGACCTGGCCGAATCTGGAGCCCGATACACTGAGATGCCACATGTGATTGAAATCACGCTACCCATGTTGTGTAACTACCTCCCACGCTGGTGGGAGAGAGGGCCCGAGAACTTCCCAGAGCAGGAGGGACAACTGTGCACTGACATCACTTCTGAACAACTCAACCAACTGCTGGGCAACATCATGAAGATTGTGGTCAACAACCTGGGCATCGATGAGGCCTCCTGGATGAAAAGGCTGGCTGGTTAGTAAGGCTGTTGTATTTATATATATATTTTTATACATATTATGTTTTATGTATTTATTTATGTTAAATATTACATCACCTCAAGTCATGTTGACTATCTAATATTATTTCCTAATACATAGCAGTTATTACATACTGTATAAGGGTTCACATACTTTTTCAGCCCAAATTGTCAGTGATACTTCAGTACGTCTTAATAAGTTTAGCATGGGTTTACTATGGGTACTCCGTATTCATCCCACAGTCCAAAAACATGCAAGTAAAAAGACCAAATTGTCCATGACTGTTTGTCCACTATGATTTGTGTATCGTTTAAAACTTGTGTGATGAACGAATGACCGTTTCCTGTCATGGATACGACCCAGGGTTTAAAACATGACATTAAAATGCCTAATAAATAAAATAACTCCTGTTTTTCATTCCCTCAGTCTTTGCGCAGCCCATCGTGAGTCGAGCCAAACCCGAAATGCTGAAGTCACACTTCATCCCCACCATGGAGAAGCTAAAAAAGCGCTCCGCCAAGGTCGTGGCCGAGGAGGAGCATTTACGTATGGAGGGGAAAACGGAGGTGGACAGTGAAGAAGGAACCATTCGTGATGAGTTTGCCGTGCTCTGTAGGGACCTTTACGCCCTTTATCCGCTGCTCATCCGCTATGTGGATAACAACAGGTGCTGTTACTAGGAGAAAACCTGGAAAGCTTGTAGAAAACTGATGCTGAATGTAGACAATATAATATATATTAATTTTAGTTTACCACAATATTTAAAGGTACTAGGGCTGTCCACAACCAAGGATTTTGCTGGTCGACCAGTGGTCATCATTTACTCCAACTAATCGACTAGTAGTCGACTAAAA
>JAOTRQ010000034.1:991136-1001491 GCA_028565875.1 Hoplisoma paleatum
GGATATGCGAAGAGAAACATTTCATTGTACTGTACATCTGTATATGTGTAATGACAAATAAAATTGAATTTGAACTTGAATTTCAGATAGATCGATTGATCGGTGACCTCCTATCTTATATCATATTGGCCCTCCTCTGATTTCCCATCAGAACCGGCTTTAATCCCCCCCGCCCCAATTTAAGCATCAATTTAATTCACAGTAGCTTATGTGTTAAACCAGACAACACAAAACAGGTTTCACAGCCACTGTTTGTTGCTCGGATCACTTCTGATTGTTACTTGATAATTGCAAACAATTGCAGTTTTCAAAATGCTCTGCCCGAGTCGTCTTGTCAAAGCTGCATGGATCCTTACACTTCACCATATTCTAACACATCAACATGTACATCAATGCATATTCTTATATATCCCACTGACTAATATATGTCATGTTTTAAAAATAAGTTTAATTCCCATAATATTAAACAATATTTATTTTACAATTCTGTGAAAATGAACACTCTAGATATATTACTACAGAGCAGAATTCTGGCAAGCAGAAGCCCGAATGCCAAGTTGACTGTGCCCAAACCCTGGAAGGAGTCAAAGTGACCGTATCTCAGGAGACTCTTCACCTCCCTTAATGATTAATGTTACATGAATAAATAAATGACATCGATAAAAGCCACACATGCACATCCATGTGACAAGTCTCCATTCATAACCCATTCATCCATCTACTCATTCACCCATCAACAGATCATCCGCACACAGATACATAATTGATACAGGCAGCCACGTTGGCAAAAAAGTATGATGGTGGCAGCAAATAGGGGGTTTTCAGAGAGCACTAGCATGAGCCAAAGACTGAGGCAGCAGTGCAGCATCGTAAAAGGAGCGAGGCGGCTCTCACCTTGAAGTCCATTGCCATTTGCACTGGTGCAAGAAGGAGGTGGAGATGCTTGGGGCCTGACAACAGGGGCAAAGGCGCTCTTTTGTTTCACTGCAGAGATGACATTGGCAGGTGAGAATGAGAAAATGCCGTGTGTACTGCTACAGTTTGAAGAGAGGCTGACCGAAGAGGCTGCCATGGTAGGGCTCGACGGAACTACTGCAATAAAGCAAACATAGTCACCACTCAGAGAGTTTTTACTTATTTTTTTTTCTGTTGTCTCATAGAAAAGGATCAGGGAGAGCCAGGCCTCGCCTCTTTTTCAAATCATAATGGGATGGAAGCAAACCAGGGAGAAATGAATATGAACTAATGTGCAGAATTAAGCATGAGGGATGTGATCTTTGCTCGTTGTTTTTACCAGCAAACAAAAACTGAGCGACAAAATGAAGAAAAGAAATGAGTCGACTGAAAATGAAGTTGTAATGAGAGTTGGATGACGGATGTCCTGCCTCAGCGACGTTTTACAAAATCGGTGTCAGCTTCTAGTGACATGCTTGATTTGTTCTTGCTTTTTTTTCGGGGTAGGTTGGGAAAGGGAGGGAGGGGGGAAGTCTAATCAGTTGTGGCTTGTTATTGGGTGTTCAGCCTCCGGAGTCACCCCTCCTTTTATCCAGTAGCACACAGTCCCAAAATAAAATAACATAAATGAAATCAAACAAAACGTCAACAAAGAAATAAAAGCACAGGTAGGGGAGGGTCAGATAGTAGCATAGTGAAGAGGTAATTACCTTGATACTTACTGCCATAGGGCGAGTTGGCAGAGGAACCGTTGAGGAATCCGGGCGAGCTTGGAACACCCAGGTTGGGCATCCCGGCATTCCCATAACCGTTCATGCTGTTGCTGACTGTGTTGTAATTGGACTGTTGAGGAGTACTGCTGGGGACGTAGCCGCGGGGTGACACACTGCTTGTGTTACGGCTATAGCCGACTACAGGAGACATAAATGAAATAAACAAATCAATCAAGGGTCATACTAAAATAATATCTCTAACATCAACTTTCGGAGTCTTTGGATCTAAGAGAGATCAATATTACCTGCTGTGCCATAGTGAAAGTTTTATTGTATTTTTATTATCGCTTCTGGTTTATCATTGGTCCTTACCTTGTGAGGTTTCGGAGACATTGACTGCCAGCTGGCTACTGAAAGAGTTCACACCCATCATTCCACCGTGAGATGCAGTGTTAGCAAGCGATGGAATCTGGTTGTGGTTGCGTGGTACACTGTAGAGAGCCTCGGCGATGTCTGCTGCTCGTTTCAGAATAATCTCCTACAGAGCAAGAAAGAAAAAAAGACATAAGAAAAAAGAAAATCCCACGATCTGTGTTTTGTTTTCTGGTACAGATTCAAAATTAAATACTCATAAATCTTATCTTAAAAATGAAAAATGGCCTGGTGGTTAGAGAACTGGACTTGCGATCGGAAGGTTGCCGGTTGCGAGTCACATGCCCTGAAGTGCCTTTGAGCAAGGCACTTAAGCTCTGACTTATCTCTAGACGCTGTGGCTAGGGCTGCCCGATGCGGTGGCCACTTGTGCTCACTGCTGCCCCCTAATGTATGTTCACTAGTGTGTGTAGATGTGTGGGTTAAATGAGGAGGGTTAACTCCTGTGTGTGTAGAGCACAACATTCCTCTCATGACTTCATCGTCTTATGTCACTCCTGGTAATTTTACTATCCAGACCACGAAATCACAAGTGCCCTTCCAATTATTCTACATAGCCGGTGATTTCATGCCTGCTCTCACCATGCCTAAAAAAACCCAACATGCGTACTGAGTACTGTGATTGACCGCTTTTGAAAACGTTTTAGACCTGATATGCGCGGCACTGCTTTCTCAAAGTGTTTAAAAAAAAAAAACAAGTGTTTTTAGGCCAAGTTCAAGGTTATTCATATATTTACATAAACCACTCCGTAAATGTATGCATGTTGTGAGTGATTAACTCGGGTCTATGCTCCACAAGCAGCGAGCACAAATAAAAGCCAGAGAAAATAGAAATAAAAAGCCCACTCTCTGTGTAATGACACCCCGCTACAGTACAATGGCCTGCAGCTAGGTTTGAAATGTATAAAGAGGAGCGTAGCAAGAGGAGAGAGGTATTGATTTAATTACAGCCACTATACAGCGGCAGAGGAAGAGGGAAAAAATGTGTGTGTGTGTGTGTGTGTGTGTGTGTGTGTTTGGGGGGGGGGGTATTAGCATGTGCTAGTGCAGAGGGTATTTACCTGGTTGTTGTGGGGCATTCCGTATAAAGCTTCCACAAGGTCAGCTGCTCTCTTTAGAAGAACCTCCTGCAGGGCACACACACACACACACACACACACACACGTATAAACTAATGAGATACAACCACTCTACACAATGTAACAATAAATGTAACAAATTAAATATAAAAAAGTCATAAGGTGTCTGAGTAATACGTTTGACCGTGAGCAGACATACAATCGCTCCTTAGTATAAGTTACACGCTAGAAACTCTTGAACTGTACAAGAGAAACTCGTTCTTTTGAAAGATGTTCTCTCAATTAGTGCTTTGACCATCAGACACGTCAGTCTGAAATCCCCCAAGGGTCTTAAATTAGGTTGAGAAATTGTATTTTTACTTATCAGACTATGCAGTGACCCTATCGTTCCCTGTGTATACGGTTACCGCCTTGTTGAAAAATCAGGCTGAAAATGTGCCATCGTTGAAGTGATCACGTAAAGTATCTTTGTATTGATTTGCAGTAAACCTTATCTCTAAAGGACTACACCAGTTGGATGCACCCCTTGGCGTCTACACTATATATGTTTCTCTATCGATTTATTCACGTTGATCCTTCAATATGTTACATGTTTCATAATAAGTCAGTGTTTACCGGGTGAGATGGTAAATTTGTAGTCTGAACGAATTCTACCCTCCGTAGCCTGATCAAATCTGGAAACTACGTTGGTTCCATAACACACCCTGCAGTAGTTTAATCATAGGCATTGCCTTTACCTTTTTGAACTATTCGTACTGGAACGTACCTAAAATCACCTGCAGATCGACCATGTCAACATTTGTGTATGAATTTAACAATTTTTTTCCAGAGCACTTCTTTCGATGGGGCTTTAGTTCTTCATCAGACCCGTTTCTTTTGACTGAACCCAATGTGAAGTGGCATGCAACCTCCAAGCGGAATGAATAAAAATAAGCACTTGGGCGTCTACGGGGTATTAAACAAACAAACATGTGCACATCAATGCATAAAGCAATACAGGAGTGGCGTACGGCCAGCTAAATCCACCCAGTTTAACGCCGAAGAACAATGAGTCATTTTCCATATCTTAATTAAACCAGCAGAGTGTTCAAAGACAACATCTCACCCTTTAATTCATGCCCTAAATTTGTAGTGGAGTTCAATGCCAATTCCTCTTTCTTCAGAACAATAAAGTGAATTAGCTCGGGTTAATCTACTTCTTTCATAATGGCATTAGGAATTTTTTCAATTAACCTCTTTCACTGACTGTTGCAAAGGACTTCATAAATGAGTTCTCGTGCAGAGCTGGATGAGAGGCTGCGCCCGGGGACCCGGATGTCCACAGACCCCTATCTTATCCACGTCTACATGCCTCCCCCTACTTATAGCACAACATGGATTAACTTTCTGCTTTGCTTCCTGTCAAAAATGTACACTGGGCCTGCCAATAGCTCTATTTTGGGGAGTCTTGCTTGGGCAACAGTGAGCACATATACCAGATGTTATAGGCAGCCCTAGCCACAGCACCCATGGAACAGTTAGGCTTTCGGTACCTTGCTCGAGGGCACTTCAGTCGTAGCTTGTTGACTCACGGGTGTGGTTGTATATTATGTATGTTTTAGTTGTTTTTGCATATAAAGTGAATTTGTATTTAAAGTATTTGTGTTTAGTTTAGTTATTGAAACACAAAAATAGCCAAAGTCTGCTTTTATAAACTGAATCCAATCGGAGTTTTTTCCTCGCTGACAAATCCACCTAATCCCATCATCTATCTTAGCATGACTGAGTGGCTTCATTCCTAGTCACGACCGCCATCTTGAATCTGTACTTATCAAGATTAATCGCATAAGTCGGGGCCCTCGGTGCTTATGCCATACATTTGATAGAGACACACTCTAATCCTTAGAGGAAGCGGATGAGTGGCTATTTTAATGGGCATTTAGCTTAGAAATTGGTATCTCTGTTTCATGTCGCATGCATCTAGTTTGCATACAAATAAAGAATTACATTTGTCACATGGCAGGTACAATCAATGAAAGGCCCAGCTGTCTTAATCCTGTCCCATCAACCGTCTCTGCACTCATACGCTCTTTCTTCTAAATTTCTCTCTCAGTGAGTGAGATAAAGTGTTTTTCTTTGCTGCTAATAATTACTCATCATCTTCACCCATCATACCACAAGTCTCTTTACACGTCGCTCCCAATCTTAGCCCGCGATTACTACAATTAAGACAGCCGCTCTCGTCGAGATGAAAGCCCGTCTGCGTGTGACTCTCTCGAAGTCCTCATCCATATGGCGTTCGCAGAAGAGACGTAAAGATAGTTTAAGGAAATCACATCTTCTCTTCGGTGTGTCTGTCAATGGGTACAAAGCATCCCTGCTAATGAAGCGGTCGGCATTAAGAGTGCAAGGAATTAAATGGTTCCAGTCGATGGCAGAGGAGGTGGGTGTGTTGGGTGGGTTTGTTTTCTTCCTCACATCATGCTGGCTTCATGCTGGGAATATTATTAGCGGTGAATGGTGATTGAGAAGCATTTGAATGTAAATTCATGAGCTAAGTGTAATTGACTCTTGTTTCTGGTTTTTCCAAGATGTGCCATATACCAGGTTAAACAGCAACTCTAAAATAAAAGCTCAAAAATGATCGCTGAGGTGGATCTCATGACGAACGTGGGCTGTTGTTATTTCCAGCGTTGAATGTTGCCCCCGTAGACGTGAAGCATTTACACAAAGCTAGCTTGCTTATATCTAAAATGGAAAGCATCTCAGTGGCACCATACAAACGGAGTGAGGTGAGCTGACTGGAGGTGCTAATGTCATTCGAAAGTGTAAAGCAATTATTCTGTTAGTTCTAGCCTCGGGTGATGAATACATTGAGGAGTGCAGGCCCAATAGATGTAGCTACTTCAAAAAGCCGAGATGAATTTTAATGCATGGGTAATTGCTTGACATGAATGCATTTCTAATAAATTTTCTGGTATATTAGATTGAAAAGGAAACGGAATAGTTTTGTGCCTGCCAGTATGAAACGGGCAGAGAAATGGATGGAGTACAGGCAGCAATTAATTCCAAGCAGGTTAGTCCCACGTAGTCGCAATAAAGATCATTTGATCAAGCATTTGTAAACGTATATCATCTAATCAGATTTCGATTTTATTTTCACTTAAATCTATATGGAGAATAATGGATGTTGGCGCTATCAATGGATACACCGAGCGGAGCGAGCGGGAAGGCCCCCTTAGCAATCTCATCCTTCATCACATGACTGACTCCTGATATTGCCTTTATTCTCATTCCCCAGCTCACTACAGAAATGTGTTTATTCTATAGGGATTGAGCTTGCAAATTTTGATCTTATCTAAAATAGGGAAGTAAACTTCTGGCTGCTTTTTAGAGTATTTATGACATTGGCCAGGTATTCACAAAAAAGAAAACAAGACTGCAGAAGCAAATGTATAGAAAAGACTTGTTTGTTCATGATTTGATGGTATCAGAGGAATTCATACAGACAAATATACAATCCGCTCTTGATTTCCACATACTTAAAACACAATCTGGACATTATGCATGGATTTCAGTGGGCACCTACGTTAACAATAATGTTCTCATCAAAATATGATAAAAAAACGATTAGAAAGTAGAATCATTTAAACATATATAACCTAATTACACTTGTTTTTTGAAACAGTATAGACATTATGTGCATTATATGCCCAGTAACAAACGTTGATGTCTATGGCTCATTTGACTGTAAACACTGTATTTAAATGCTGCATCCACTTCCATATCATCCACTCCACTTTATATATAAAATTTTAGGTTTTGTCCCCGAATAGTAAATAAAGATCTTGCAATTTGTGTCTTTTGTGGTTAACAAATATAGCACTAAACATATTCAGAACAACATATTAAGTCATCTGCCAAGCCTAGATGTTAGTGCCCGTCTAAAGCAATTTTGCCTTTTCATATTGCTTTTCTGTCCTCGCATAATTCTCTATCAAAGAAAAGCGATTGTAGATTCTGCCAAACAGGAAAGGCTGGAAATCAATATCTGGCTGGTGTTATCAACTGCTCTGAAGTGTCCGAGAAAATACGAAGGTGACACGTTCACATTGTTGCTAACACAGTTTACATTTCTCTTTACATTTCTCTTTCCCATTACTCTAGCCTGTCTAGCTCCTAATGGTGCCGTCCCTCACACACACACCGGCGCCCTCATTGCGAATCCCTGTAAGGGTCAATTGCTGCTTTGCGCAGAGCCGGCTGTGACCCGCCGGGTTTCTGCGCCTCGAGCAGACGGCTGCAGTAACTATGATAAATCACTTGGCACTTTCATTTACATGCTGCTGAACTTCACATTTGGGTCCATTAAAAGCCAAAATCAAATATTTATGTTGTTTATTGGAGCTGCTAGAATCCATCTCGCCTCAGCACTCGTTTCACACCGAAGGCGCATGATGTTGAAGGTTTACCTGAATTAGAAACCACCCCTTTTGATGCCGCTCTGCATGTTCCCTCTTTTATCCCATGCTTTCTAGCATTAGTAATGTACAGCTATATTCCACAACAAATCTACGCATTTTAAAGCCAGACCTAATGGAGTTATAAGTAA
This sequence comes from Hoplisoma paleatum, assembly GCA_028565875.1. Lineage (NCBI taxonomy): Eukaryota > Metazoa > Chordata > Actinopteri > Siluriformes > Callichthyidae > Hoplisoma > Hoplisoma paleatum. The sequence continues at coordinate 998,906 of JAOTRQ010000034.1, forward strand.
GTATTTTAAAATCTCCCAAAGACAGAACGCCAAAGTGTTTGGAACAAAGGCATGCAGGCAGTCTGGCTGGTTCTGCTGTTTTATTGGTAATGGATAGTTTAAAGCATTTACTGGAACAAGATTTCCTGTCTAGATATTGCTCTCCGCAGAGAGACAGAGCCAAGTGTAATTGAAACACATCATGTGGCGTGGGCTTGCTCAGCTCTGGGAGTCTTAGCTCAACGTGGGTCTGTGGGACGCGAGGATAGCCACGCTTGTGCTTAAAGCAGCCAGCCTTAACTTAATAATAGCACCGGTGCCCCCATGCTGGGCCTTAATAGATATTTGCATGATATTTCTTATTAGACTACGGTGGTGGTCGGGTCTCAACAAGTCCATGTTATTTGCTGATTTTAAGAAAGACCTGGCCTCTGGTCTTGGGTCAGACATAAAATATTTAATAAAATTAAAGAAATGCATGAATGGAAAAGAAACACTGAATGTCCAAATGACTAAATGTGATCAGAAAAAATTAGGACCATGACAAGTCTATAGCAATGATTATCTCTTCATCTCAGCACAAATATGTTGTCAGTAGGCAGCAAGTTAACATTTTATCCTGAAAGTTGATAGGTTATAAGGGCCAATTTGTGACCTGCAAAACTGCAGCTCTTGTCGGCTGGTCAGTATCTATCAGAAGGGGTCCAGTACCCAGTAAACCAGTGACTGGGTCATGGCTGCCCTGTGTGGACCAATCCAACAGATTAGCTATTGTTGCTCAGATTGCTGGTTCTGATAGGAAGGTTTCCGAATGCATATCACTACATGTTTGGCTGATTTGGCATCAAAAGGAAGACTGTCACAATATCATGAAGGCAGTCATAATGTTTCGCCCGATCGTTGTATATGAAAACACGCAGTGTCGTTCGAATGGATGACAAAAATCACAGCCAGCTTGTTGATACTGACGTTGGACGTGGAATTTATTAACCTAGTAGAATGCGAACGTATATCGAAAAGCTTTGTAAACAAAAGATTAAAGTGGATCCAGCTTTGGAAAATGAAAGGAAAACAAGAGCAAAATAATCGCACATCAGAGTGGGCTTTGCTCCGATTACCATCACCACTGCTTACTGGAGTGGAAAAATCCTTAATTGAACTATTTCACAAAACCCAAAGTTTAAACCGTTTCAGTCGAATCCAGAAACCCTGTGTCTGTTGGTCGTCTGCGATATGTACGAATTCGTGTTTGTGTCTGAGTTATTGGATACTGATGAATTGAGATTGCACCAAAATGCACAAAAATTGCTTTTCTGAATTGCTTCCCAATTGCAATTTATTCGATAAATCTAATTTACATTCATACACTTACTGACATATTGTAGGTCATTTTCTATAGACGTAGGTTGCCATCTTCAACCATCTATCGGGGCTGATGGGCTCAGGATTGTCACTATTATTTTACTGGTTTGCCTTAATCTAATAAATACCGGTTCCATCTTAAACACCAACTGACATTTATCAAGTAATAAAGCTTTAATGTTAAATCAAACACTACTGGGATTGGTCTGAAAGAAGTGAAATCAAAAGCACTGAGAGTGTTTTGGTAAATACATATTACAGAATTGACATCACCAAAGAGGTGAACACATTATAGTACGCATCAGGAAAAATCAGCCTATTATTAAAACATCGTTTACATTGTTTGCATTACTAACCTTTGGCAATCTTTCTGGGTCACCTGGATGTCTGGGGATGACCTTCTGCAGTCTCTGGAATCCATAGTCAATTGTGGGCTCATTCAAAGCTACAACAAGAAAACAAACCGGAAAAAAAGACAATGGTTACGAAAAAAATAGACACTAGTGCTAGGCCTTACAGTAAAAAAAAACCAGCAAACGTTAATGTTATTGAGTTTATTTATCAGAACTATGCAAATATACGCTTTTGAATAAAAGCAATAACACTTTAGTTTTACAATGTGTAATACAGACAAGCACTGAACACAACTCAGTGCAACACATTGTTGAGACATTTTCCCCACCTCGCTTATTTGTTGCAAACTGCCTGTAATTGATCAAATAAATTTTGAGGGCTTAGTGGATACATTATAAATGAGGGATTGTGCAAGCTCAGTGCTAGAGAACACACATACACACAGGCACACATACACACAGAGAGCAATCATGGCTGTCAATGCAGTGAAGTCTGCATCAGTTCTTTCCTCCTGTATCACCCACCAGATTTATGGCAACCAGGCGATGATGACATATGTCTGGCTATTGCCCCTCTCAGATTTATCCGTCTCTCGCTTGCCCGCGCTCTCCCGCTCGCTTTTTCTCACCCTTATTGCCTGAGTGCAAACCAGGCAGGAGGAGCACTTCATCTTACAAAGCTTTAATAATCTGTGAATGGCTGACTACAAACTGATGTAGGGCACCATCATTCTGCAGCTGTGTTGGGCTAGCCTCATGAAATTGCTGGCCACAAATAGTAATTAATCTTTCCACTTGTCCTTTCCCTCTCTTCCCACACACGTACACACACACACACACACACACACACACACACACACACACACACACACACACACACACACACACACAC
>JAOTRQ010000034.1:1050028-1061215 GCA_028565875.1 Hoplisoma paleatum
CACACACACACACACACACACACACACACACACACACACACACACACACACACACACACACACACACACACACTACCCCAGCTCATAGTTTCCGTTCCATCATGTGCCTACCACTCACAATGCATACCTTTCACATGTAATTCATTATTTGCAGCTAATCTCAGGTCACTTTTTTTTCCAAATAATCGAGCAATTTGAGACCAGATATTAACTCAACGATGTGTGCTAACTTTAGCACAAACATAACCAATATTTTCACATCGTGCATTAATTTGTGAGCTATTGTGTATCTTGACAGGGTCTATGGCAAGGCCGAGATACACCCTGGACAGAACTCGGCACAGATTTATTTACACTGACACTTTTTCATATTTCCATATTCTGGTTAGTATGCAAAAGTTTAACTGTCTACAAAAACTATCAGGACACAAAACATTCATACACAACACAAAAGCTAGTCTGTGTAGTTCAAAAGTGTTAGATAAAGTCTACAAAAACTACCAAAACAACTTGTAGGATGGATTTTAAATATCACTATTGAACAAAAAGTAATACAAGTTCTAGATATGTTGATAGATTTGATTCACACTCTGAACATTATCACAGATATTCACCTTTTTTGATAAAAAAATACATGAATTAAGATCACTTATCTTGGCACACTGTGTCACTTTTGTACTGGTTGATTGATGCTTCATCCTCGACCGTCATTACTTCAATTAATTTTCTCCCACAGACGTGAAAAAACAGCCCTTATGAGGGATCTAAAAATAGGGGATGCGATTTTAGCGAGGAACGCAGACGCTCCTCTTCCTGCTCATCTCCATAAAGGAAAAGTTTAATTTGATCAGAATTCCTCAAGAGGAGTGTTAAATTAATTTGAAGGGGGTTGGAGGGGGGGAGAATACATGCGCAATGACTTTGAGAAAAGAGAAATAAAATACGATTATATTAAAAACATACACACACACACACACACACACACACACACACACACACACACACACACACACACAAGCACACGCAAATGCTGACTGGACGCTTTGCTTTGTGGCATCAAGACCCCCTAAACAGTTCTTTCATACTGCAGGTTTTCTCACTTAAATAAATGGCAATATTCACCTTGAGATTATGATCATGAAGGCGGCCTCCGGAGACGGAGGAGATAGAGTCCTCTCATCTGCCTGCACAATGTCAGGGGCGGCAGACGGAGCCCGGGAAAGAAAGAGAGGTATAAAGGGGAGGTGGTTGCGGGGAGAAATATGGCTCTGCTGAATGACTGCCGTTCTGAGTGAGCAGTCTTTCTGTTAGGTGTCAGGGATAAAAACCACATGCTGCAAATAACAGAGAAATGACTTCAGCTAAGAAAGAGAGACGGCGAGGGAGAGTGAGACAGGACAGGAGAAGGAGATGCACTTGGCTGGTTTTAATTTAAGTTGGAAAAATACAACCTGTTTCCTCTCATCCTCTCAAGCATCCCGACATCGATCCGGAGTAAATCTGACAAGTGTTGCCTTCTAAACATCCTGAAAACTTGTGGGAAAACTGGTTATACTGGTAAACTACTGTTTCCTGGACCATTGGAATAGAACTTATTATTAAAGGAGTCATTTTTTATGATAGAAAGCTTTGTAGCTTTGACCAATCGATCGTTTGCCTAAAGAAGAACCTAAAGAAAACTAGTGGAGACCCTGTATATTAGGAACCATACTGGATAACAAGTAATCAGAAGTTATAAAGCACCAATAATCAAGTTTCTGTCATTCCTTTTATCGCCATATTAAAAGTTACTACTGGCATTGATTTGTAAGACAATGAGAGAAAAAAACATCATTAAATGTGTTTAAACTTTGCATTCGCTCAGCCTTATTTTCTTCCTGGCTGAGACATAAATTTTAGATTGTGATATAATTGTACAGTGTGGATGGCATGCTGTGCAAGCCTTTTGTGTCAGAGGCATCACAGTGATCTATCCTCATTATTGTGTAAATAGGTTTTGGCAGGGCTCAGTAAATAAAACAGCGACTGACGGCAGAGGGGGGGGGCTTGCCTTCCTACCAATTAGACTAGCCCTAGGCTGTTCTTTTAACAGCAGATAAATCCCACAAATTGCTAAAGTCAACCTGTCACAAGCTCCACATATAAAAAAGTCTGTGAATGCTGGGAGGAGAAAGGAAATAGGAGGAGTGTTATGGTGGCTGAGGGTGGGTTTCCTCACAGCTGGTGATTGTTGATTGACAGATCAGATCAGGTATCCTTAGCCAGTGGGGCCAGATGGAAAAAGGCAGGAATCTGTTTAATATGCAGCTTTTTCTCTCTCTCTCTCTTCCTTCACTTCACTTCTGTGCCAGGAACATGTTAATTCATTCACTGGCTGTTTTTACCAACGTTTATCCATGACAGGGTCTGGAAAATACCCCCGACTGATCGCCAGTCCATCACAGGGCATCCACACAAAGAAACACAAACACACGATGATGCTTGGTTGCCCCGATAGGTCTGACTGTATGTCTTTGGACTTGTGAGGATACTGGAACACAGAGCGGAAACCCACAAGGACACAGGAAAGACATGCAAACTCCCCCCGGGCTGTGAAACACAACCCTGTTACTTCTTGTTGTACGGATCCTGCTGTGTACCGCTCACCAGGAACATGTAAAGTTCCACGAGTTATCCCACTTTTTACCTAGAACATATATGTTCATGACGGATGCAAAAAAAAAAACATTGCAAACTTTGTTTCAAACTGCAGGTATTTCGAAAATTGTTTAAGCAAAAGACGAACAGCTGAACATCTGTAGGAAGGCGAGCGTAGGAGGGGGATGTTCAGGAACTCAGATCACTGTTAGACTATCCAAAATCGTAATCCAAGAAGTCGGGGGTTGGGGAGGGGGAGGGAGGGTTTCGAGGTAAGCTTTCCACAGGCGATCTGGAAAAGAAAATTCAAACCTTTTTTCTCCCTGTGGTTGGACGTTTGTGTACTGAATGTTAGATTTCGTTCAGTTCAGATCTGAGAATCAACTGGGGTGAATGAACAACCCAGTTTAGCCTTGCACGCTGGGGCTCAAGGGAGATAAATCTGTTGGTAGGACTGTTTTGCCCTATATTCCAATACATCCTGCTCTGCCCCCATACCCATTTCCCTTCCGACGTGTGTGATGGTTGGTGTTTTTCACAGCCAGACATTGTTTGCTTGTTTTAGCATTGATCTCATCGTTTCCTGATGAGTAGATGTGTGAGTATGGGCATGTATGTGTGACGTTAAACATAAACCTAATTATATCATCGCGGTTATCATTGTTCAAGATGTTGCCAACTGCTTTCTACTGTCTATAATAGTTTTATATATATAGTTATATAAACTCATGGAATCTTGGACACCTGGTCGTGCTTTTCTTTAGTGATTTAAAAATATACTATTCTACCATTATGTACTTTATTTGACATGTACACAAGTACAAATGAAGTATATCAAATGGCTTTCTTGGCATTTCTTAGGAATGTCCCAGCTTAAGTAAGAGTCATTGTGCACTGAGCACAGAGAGTTAATGTTGAGGGTCCGAGCTGTGTGATAGTCTGTTAAGGCTGTCGGTATGAACTTACATAAGTACACTGTGTTCATTTTTTTATGTTAAAACTATCATACTTCCCCATCTAGTGGTAGATGGCAAAACAAAGCTAGATCACCATCTCAGGATCTTGCCTGTCTTTAATCAAACACCATCTACTTTTTTATGAATCATTCTCTATTGCAGATCTAAATGAATGCAAATCCTGTGCACAAATCAAAGTGCTAAATAATATGGCCCAGACAATAAATTTACCCTTATAATGCTTAAAGATGTTTCCCAGTGGGATCCGCTGAGTGAATGAACCAAGCATGAGAAAGAGAGCGAGAGGCAGATCATTCTTTATCATGACAGATCTCCTTTGCACACTAATTTTCTTCTTAAAGAACAGAGTATCGAGATAAATCCAGAGAAAGGGCTTTTTTTCTTCCTACTGTTTGCGCCTGTCAGCTGAAAGGTGTGGAAGCATTTCTCCCCCGCACAGCCACATTAACCCGCCGAACAGCTACATTAGTGCAGATTAGCATCTAACTGGGTCACTGCTCACGGCTGCTCGCTGAACATCCACAATACATCCAGCATAGATCAGTAAGCACACCTGAAGCAGATCGCTGTGGGTATGCATCCATGCTGATAACAAAAGCCAGCAGATCGGTCTACTGTACAGTCCTGTTAGGACTGTAAGTGTCCAAGACCCTCGACTACCCTCTATTCCTGCTTTGATCAACACCTTTAGAGTTAACAAGCATGTAGAAATACTTTAGACGAGGCTGACCGACAAATGTTACCCAACGACACTATTGGACTTGCTGAATTAAGGGTGCCACATTGAAGCACTTCTGTTTCTAACCTTTTTAGGTTTTGACCTCTAGCTGTGATAATCTCTTCACTGTTAAATAGACACTTACACCAAAACTGAAAGATCTCTTAAGGATCTTTAACAAATCAGGGCTTGTTCTTATGAAAAAGTGCCAAACTAAAAGGACAGAATGAAAAGAGCGATGAAAAGAGGCAGAACAAATGACCCTACTCATTTTCCTTTCCCTATGTGGAGCGCAGGCACGCTCAGCGAGGAAACTAGCGATGAAAACGCCAGTGTAGCGGACACTCCATGCCAGGATGATGAAAGTTGTCAGGGTTCAAATGTACCCATACTCCTCACTTATGACATGATTGATTTTCCTTCAGAGTTCTCAAACACACCCATTGTGTTTCCCCTTCCCGCGCCCACTCGCCCGGCCCAACTTAATGTACACCTCCCTCTGTCCTGCTTCTCTCCCCGTGCTCGCTCCTGGGTCCGAAGGGGTTTGCAACGTGAAGGAACATGGTGGGATGATGGGGGAATAAATTTGAAAGCACAATTTTCTAACTGTCAATCACACCGGCCAAAAAGAAATAACTTAAGCACCAATCAGAACGGCCGGTAGCGGGGTCATGGCAGAATGAAAGCTGGCTTTGTCATGTGGGAGACTCGAGCTGATACGGAGGCTTAATGTGGATTCGTCGATAAAAATGCAAGGAGCTTCATTAGTCTACACATTCTTGATTGGATCTTTTAATATTTTCACGACGGGACATAAGGGTGAAAAAGTGCTCACGGTTTTGCTGTATAATGAGAGGAATATTAATAAATGATAAGATTTCATTTCATAATGCAAGATCCACTGTATCATTTGCTTGCTTTAGACTACAGCCGATTAGCATTTATTTAATTATTAATGCAGAATAAATAAGAGAAAAAAAAACATGTTAAAAATCTTTTGGTTCCAGTCAAACACTCTGAAACATTAATGGAGGAGGCCAGAGTGCTATAAAAACAGATAGGCAGCCACAGTGAATTATAAATCGCGATTGATTTTTTTCCTTCTTCCTTGGTGATGAGGCTCTCAGGTAATCGCATGTTGCCACATGTAAAGTGCACTTTCCTGGCAGAGGCAAATACCAGCCATCAAATATATATGAGACGACTGAATGTATGACCAATCTCATTTGGCAAACAAGAAAAAGGACAGAGACTTGGGGGGTAGCAGATGCACACCATGTATGAGTCTGTGTGTGGGGGTGGATGTGGGTGTCGTGTGTGTGTGTGTGTGTCTGGACTCCGATGGAGTTTATCGAGGTGTAGAGGGGACCCTGCCGTGCTGGGGTTTGATATGTTGCCTTGTTAGCATGGCTAAGAGGAGCATAAATATTTCTTTATTATTTGCCAGAGCCTTCCTGTCGGCCCCTAATAGACAGGCCACATGGAGTTAAAGCCACATTAGCTGCTGCCCGGCTCCACGATCACTCACCGCGGGGAAAATAAATAAATAAATGAAAAAGAAAAAAAAGAGAAATAAAGTCAGGGAGAGGCCGATCACAATAGCTTGTTGTTTATAAAAAAAGGGGGGACATGAAGTGCTGAGGACTGAATTGGATTTTGACATGGAAGTACAGAATGACAGAAGTATTGACAAGAGCTGTACTCATTCCTTTATTCCTTTATTTCATTAATTTAAAGTCCTTTATTTCATGCTATTCAAGGCACACACACACACACACACACACACACACACACACACACACACACAAGAAAACACCATTAATCAGCATGCTAGACCCCAACCATGTTTATTATATACATATTTGCCCTTACCTATTAGTAATTTGACCATCCATGGCACACAGAGGTTCAATAAATGCAAACTCTGCTGTTTTGTTGAATTATGTAACTATTATTTTTTTCTTTCTTACTTGTCTGTATTTTTAAATGACTTTATAATATTCCTATTCCTATAATATAAAGTTGGCTTCCGGCTCCAAATTACCACGTTCGAAATGGTCTCCCAAAGCAACTTCAGACAAAGTGGACAATTACTATTGTTATTTTACATGTAAATATTTAACACTTCCTAGTTTGTTGGGTCCTAAATGACCATTAAGTACGGCTACAGATCCTTCGCTCCGGCTCACGGCGAACCCTTGCTGCTCGCCACACCGCAGTTTTATTGGATTACGGTTAACACAAATCTCTGCCTTCGCCCGTACACGACAAAAGACCCAATTTGAGACCTAAGAGTGGTCGTGTCAGGGAGAGTGAGGAGTGAGAAAGCAAAAGAGTGACAGGGTAATGGCTCTGGTGGCAATGAAAGCTGCTGTTAAGGGGTGGCTCCATGCCGGTGAGGGTGCTTTTGTCAGGTTAATTGATAGGCCCCGGCTACACTTCATTAGAGAGACACATCAGGCTTAGCCACGGACACAGGAGAGACCTGCTCACTGTGATATGTTAATCTGGTCAGTCCAACACTGTGGCTGTTAATTAATCTGTACTAGGTATCACCTTCTGTAAGACACACATGCAGGAGTAACATTAAAGAACAAAAGTGTTCAGCACAGAAATGCTGTCAATAATGGAGCACTTCTTATTCACATACGTATATTACTACAAATGTTTGGTAAATAGTTATTTTTACCTCACTTATCTCACTGGCTACTCACCTGTTTAATTGGTTCATTTCCTTAGCAACAAAATAGTTTAAATTTTTTATTTCACCAAACCAGCTACACAATTCACGGGCTTATCAATTGTTACTTCACCACGATTGACTTCAACAGCTTAGAAACAACTTGTCTTCTTCTACTTACAATAGACTTACAAGGGGTAGTGAGAGGACCCGGTCATAAAGACGGGATGCCACACCCGGTCGTGGTTACCACGAGAGGAGAGACTGTGCCAGCATTGTACTTTCAGTACAGTAGAGACAGAATTGCGGTTCTTCGCTCAGTGTACCAAGGGCCAGCACATCTGCTTAGAGTTGTCCCAGTTTACCTCCCGTGCTAGACCCTTACAAACTGCCCCACCTACAGGGGGAGCACATAGAGATCTGCAAACTAGCAGCATTCTACATACGCCTGTTATCACCAGATGAGGGATGATAGATAACTAAGCCACACACATGAAATCTAGCAGATTCCTATTTTATTTTATAATTATGTATATGTACACATTTTGTTCATATCTGTTCTTTTGACTTTAGTTTTTATTTGATGTAACAGCTTTGGCAATACGGATGCCCCTATTTGTCAAGCTTCTTTTGGGTTTGAGTTTGAGAGAGGAAAACAAACCCATATGAGCACTGATCACATGCAAAAGTGATCAATAGAATAGTTAAAACCCAGATCCATAGTCACAGATCCATCTAGGGCATTTAGCATCGACATTTCAAACACCATCAGACACCAGTTGTAGTATTTTAGAATAACAGATATTGATACATTGTTAATACAACATAAATTAAACAATCAGATCTCAATGAGCTTTAATTTAAAGCTAAAATAGATCTACGTAGTATATTTCAGCGATGCTAAATGAGTATCATGCTGAATGATGCTCAATCAGCAATAGCAATCAACCTAGCATTGTTATCCTTTGTGTTTGTGCGTGTATTGTCTCAGCAGGGAGGGGTAGTAGTATAAGGTGTTATAAAGATGCTCGGCAAAGCACGGGCAGTTTTATAGTCTCTGCTCTGCAGTGCACACTGAGCTAAGTGTGCTTTGTGTGAGTGAACCCGTGACCTCTGCTTCTGACCCGTGTCCATGTATATTTAATAAGGCTGCAGTTAGCCAGGCCAACACCTCTGATCAGAATCCCAACTTACGACCCAGAGGAGGGCTGATGCTGTACGAGCCCTGCCATGCACGTTTCAGGCTGGTGCTTCAGACGCCTGCCATCTCTGTACTGTTCCTGACGTGTTTTCTAGGAGGTGAGACACTTCATTTCACAAGCACAATTAGTCAACTGAAACACTATTGATGGCCTAATGGTGTTTGTTTAACAGCTGGGTGTCAAGCACGCCTGCATGAGAAGGAGCGCTAACAACAGGGAACTGTGAAGAGCTTTCTCTGGAGGGTGACTGCAAAGACATACAATAAGACACACTATAATGCACACTTCTCTAGAGGCTTCTGTTGAGCTTCTGTCCACCTCCCAACACCTGCGATCAAGGTAGGAAAGGAAGGAAACAAAACTTTTCCGTTCCTCCAATCTACAGTATCAGTATTGGAGCTCTTCTGGAACACAGAGGCATCACCGTAACCTTTTAAACATCTACAAGTGTTCTCCGGCAGAAGGTTACCATAGATGCCTTTACTTTCCGGAAATCTCCTTGCCCCGACACGTGCACAGTAAATGAAAATAGAAAGCACACATCTTTAAAAGTGTCAGCAAAAACAGACCCATCGCTTGCTCTAACTCACTTTCAATCGTCAGGAAACCAGAAATAAAAGGTGCCTGAGAACGTTATATTGAATTCTTGGCTTTCGGTGTGTGAGGAAAATAATCCTGTAAACCACACAGCATGTAAAGGGTCGTTCAGATGGAAGCACACATATAAACACACGCACACACACACACACATAGACATACAAACATCGTAAGTGAATACAGCACAGAGGGAGCTAGTTATGTTGCCCTACCTGTCACTGAGACACAGACATATGTCAATGGTATCAACTAGCAAGCCCTCATATTCTATCCGCCTACCTCTTTAAAACCCAGATCTATTACATAAACCAGCACAGCCAGTTATTTCCTCCCAAACATTCACCGTTTTACTCACTCTCACACACACACACACACACACACACACTACCCTGCACAGATTTCCAACCCTTGCACCATTGCCCACCCCCAAGATTCAGACTCTAGCATCTCTTCACAATGACCTCTGCGCTCTGGAAACAATTACTCCTGGAAAGCCTGTCAATATCATTATTTTTACAAGAAATCAATACACTTCACAAAGTTAATGGAGGATTCAGCAGCGAGACGTTTACCCTCTCCTTCTTCCTCAGTGTCAGAGTCCAGTGGTGAAGGGAGGGGGAGCAAGCTGGGCACATATGACAGATTCTGCTGGACATCTTGCAGACAGTCAGAGGGAACGAAAGATAGAGGGATGAAAACTAGGAGAAGGGGGAGTAGAAAAAAAAACTAGAGCGGTGGTTGGTTGTGGGAAGAAGAGGAAGAGGAGAGGAAACGGTTGAAGGCAGGCATGGAAAACGTCAAACAGTGCAGGCAGGCCAGCTCTAACGAGCCGAAGATGTCAACGGCTACCAGTATTCGTCCACCATGAACATCTCGCCCCAAAGAGAGATAGAAGATGCCCAGGAAATGAGACTAGAAGCTGCCAGTGCAATGATCTCCAAGAGTTTATTTTTCTCAGGCTTGCATTGACCCTTTAATGGTCGCTAGCAGCAAATGGACACTACATGACTGTCCTTTATGATAACAACACAAAATCCACAAATAATGACCACCACACTGTGCCACGTGGTAAAAAACAAGCCCACTGACAGTTTTACAAAATGATACAAATCACACACGTTCTACAAGTATATTTTGCAGGCATTATGAATTATACTACTCAACGGTAGAATGTTCGGTGGGGTTTCTGCCTTCGTTACATAAAGCATAGATCAACAAATCAAGAATTATTTTAGTTTTGACTATTCGTGTATATATGTTTTCATATATTGTGGTCCAAGTCAGTGTAGGAACTGATTCCTCGCATCGTTCGCCAGCCACCTCCTTAAGCACACTGATTCACCGCTGTGAAATAGTAGCGGTACTTTCTATCAGTGCTCCCCAGATGGCTGGCAAGCTGTGCCAAAATGCCTCTTGTCAACAGCCTTGTGAACTACGAGATCATATGGTGACAAGAGATATGTCTTTATATCAATTTTGTATTAGAGCGCTGCCATTGTTCCACTGTCCAATTCATCATGAGGGAATATTGGTGCGAATGAAACTCTCAGGAAATAGCTCTTGTGTCTTGAGGGGAGGATCGTGCTTGGCAGGTTGTAGAAACACTTGGAGGATGAATGCATCCCACTCCATAAATCACATTACTGCAGAGAAGTGCGTTCACGTGTATAGATTTACTTTTGAATGATACATTTTGATAGCTTGGCATTTTAAATGCATGGTTCATAATAAACACTCTAGTGAACATTATATTTCATAGTATGTATGACCATGGTGCCCAAGTGACCCTGAAAGCATGAAGTAAACATGGTTCAATTTTTTTTAACCTTAATCAACCTTTTAATCTGACAGTGGACGTCTGGTAAAGATATACTTTTGGAGATTTTAAACCCTAAGTTTAAAGTTTTGATCGTCTACCTTTGGTCTTCCACTGCTACGTCCGTCCAGTCCACTGTCCGGTCACCCAGATGGTTTTAGATGACTTGCTCAGCTTATTTCTGTAATATAGGAATTTAAACTCTTCCCTCTACACACTCATGTAATTTTTCACATGCATACTTCCACTCAACTATGTATGCTCGGGCCAAACAAGCTCAGCTTTCACCGGATGTGGAGTGATTTATTTTGCTGGTATTTCCTTTTCCCAGTATGTGTGTTCCAGTGTGTGAATGTGTGTCTGCACTGGGCAGGATGAGCTCAAATCTTGGCAGGACGACTCTCTCGACGTCACGTGGGGCAACATAGGTCACACAAGCGTGCTATCGTATTTGTGAGAGTGTGTGGGAGAAAATGTGTATGGGTGGGTATGTGTGTGTGTGTGTGTGTGTGTGTGTGTGTGTGTGTGTGTGTGTGTGTGTGTGTGTGTGTGTGTGTGTG
>JAOTRQ010000034.1:1144626-1164456 GCA_028565875.1 Hoplisoma paleatum
TAAATCCGGTGATTTGGTACTTCGTGTATTTGTGTGTTTGTCTTTCCACATGTTTACAGGAAATTTCCACAACAATTATAATATTTTTTGTAATGATATATTTAAATTTTACAAAAAATGACTAAATAATACAGTGTCATTGTGAGTTATGTGGGTTTGGCAAAGCTCCAGGGACCCCGTGTCTCTAGCTTTAAACCTTACTTTAACTGTCTGTTCGAGCTGTGTTGTGTTTTTTAATAAAAAACCTATTAATAAATAAATCATACATGTTTCTAATCTGACTTGTGGTTTTATTCATTTATTTTGTTTTTCTGAAGCTGGGAGCAGGAGCGCAGTAGGCATCGCAGAAAGTGGCAGAGTGAACAGAGAAAGGAGAGCTTTAATAAAGATGAGAGTGAGAAAGATTCAGACACTCCAGAGTCTCCGTGTGACGGTACTGAGAACCAGGAGGTGGTCACGGCCAGAGAGAACCTGATCACACTCATGGCTGACCAAAATAAAATATGCAAACAAAAGATAATTACTAGGGGTTACAGTTTAACCCAATATGTGCAGTGAAACACACATTTGCACAAACTAGTAAACACACACTATGTGGCAGCAGTGAGCACACATGCTCAGCAGGGTTGACTGTCTTAGCCATGCCCACAGGTACCTCAGTCAATATATTTGGTGTATCGTTTCAGTAGTGACCTGTTGACACTCGGAATCGAACAGACAACCTTCCGACCCGGCCCTGACTTCCCCAAGCTTAAGTTTAGTTCTGTTGGTATAGGATTAGTAATTCAATAGATGTCGGTTCAAATTTCACCACTGCTAGCATGCAACTGTTTGGCCCTCAGGGAATAATTCAACCTTAAACATAATTATTCAACGCTCAGACCGATTTGAATATGTTAATAAACAGTGTTTTATTATTATTATTATTATTTATTTTTACATATTGCATGTGTTTCCCAAAGATCACAGTCTGCTGGTTCCTCCACATCTTCAAGAGCTGTATGACTTGTATTTCAGAGAGATGCAGGAAAGAAACCTGGACCGGGTTGTGGCTTTATACAAGTTCACCATTCACATGCTTAAGGTGTGGATTATTAATGCTGCTATTCCAAAAAGAGGCTTAATTCAAAAGGGAATGTGCGGTGTAGAATTGTACGTTATCACATACTCTAGTAAAATGTAAAATAAATGTATGTGTTGTAGCTGTTGATAAATGGACCAGAAGCCAAAGATGCAGAGTATAAATAATTGTAATTTTTTTTTTCAAAAGCCAAATCTAGCTGATCAAACGGAGAAAGGAAAGGGTGTGAAGGCGTTTTAACTGTAGCAATTTAACACAGTAGCATTTTTGGAGAAAGGACCTGGATAACCTGATTTGGGGCTTGAACCCAGGACCTTCTTGCTGCGCTGTTACAGTGCTATATATTCTCCATTTCAGTATTCTCTCTCTGGTTTCTTTTCTACCTTTTATTAAACCATGCACACGTTAAATGAGCTCCTGTTTCCCTGTATGTGAGTAAGTAGATGTAATATTGGTTCTTCTTTGACCTGCGCTGGTTCTATAACTGTCATATGTCTTGTGCATTCGCTTAAATGTGAATGTGGAGAATGCAACATGATCATTTCTCTTTATGCAGTTGTTTCCGAGTGCAATAGACGGAGTCCTGAGCTGCAGCCTGCTGAGCCACAGTGTTAGCAGCCACATGGACTCCTCACCAGAAAGCAGTGAACATGGAACAGAAGCTCCTCTCACACCTAAAGGTGAAGGTTCCATTCAATTGTGAAAGTTTTTATTTATTTATTGAGCATTTTAACGTCATTTTTTTAAACCCTCGGCCGGACACATCACATCAGTTTCAAACGATACACGAGTCACATCAGACACAGTCATGGACAATTTGGTCTTACCTGGATGTTTTTGGACAGTGGGAGGAAACCTCAGTCTATTCAGTGGGCTGACCAATGTCTATTCAGATAGACATGTAGACCAGATGGTCTGAGACTGAGAAGTTTAGTGTTAGATATTCCACTTGTGTGATCAGATGCAAGATAGATTTAAGTCGAAAATGCGGTGAGGGATAGTTTGCATCTTTCCGTAGTCAAGGGTTCTAGAGTTGCATCAAGTTATAGTTGGGAAATGGACATGGCTTGATTTTGAAAGGAGGGAAATGCAATATGAAAATGTTGTGTTGTGTTTCAAAAAGCATTTATTTCAAGGTATATTTTACTTGTTTACAACAGTTTTTTACTTGCTGTGAGGAACCGTGTTTCCCCACACACAAACTGTTCTGCCTCTGGTTACGCCCCCTCTGGTTGTCACGCCCCCTTTGGTTGTCATACCCTGACGAAGCGCACCTGAGTGCAATTGCTGGCAATTACTCCTAGTATTTAAACCTGTCTTCCCCAGCAATCGGGGCTAGATCATTGTTTGTTTCTGTTTCTGTTGTTGTTTTCTGTTGCTGTTAGTTTATTTCTCTGTATGCGCATCATTTAAGTTCTGTTTATTAAAACTTTGGTTTAAGTTCAGCCAGTTCCAGTGTCCGTTTGTGGTGTGGGTGTGTCGTGGCATTTAAAGAGTCCCTTTAACCTTAATCCCTAACACTTGCTCTTTTATTAAATTGACAATCATAACCTGCTGTTATTATGACAAACCATGAATAATGTCAAAATAAAATTTTTACATAGCATATATAGATGTTCACATGAGAGTTCTGTGTCTTATCTCTTCTCTATCAGAGAGACAGAAAATTCTTAAAGGTGTGCATAGCATCGCCGTGAAGGCAGCACACCGCCGTTCTAAAGTGCTCGAGACAGATGCCCTGCGTGTTCCTCTTCCCCCTTTACCTCTGGACCTAACGAAAAACAAGAACAGACTGCGTCTAACTGAGACGCCAACAAAAGGACCTTTGCTACGCCGTGGCCGGCAGCCGAGCCCCGAACTCCGCCACGCCACTTCTGATGACATTTTTTCCAGCAGTACAGGTGATGGACCTGTACCAAACAGCACGTGGACACGACCCAGGTACCATAACATTGGTCCACGGGACCTGGATTTTGAGGCCCGCAGATGTGAAAGAAGGTCTTGTTTCTTAGAGGTCACTGGACAAGCTGTGAGTGTGGAAAAAATCTTACATTTCAGGCCTTGTTGAAAGTTGCAGTTCTTTTTTGATATGATTGTATGTTTATGAATATTTAATTTCAATTAGCTGTTCTTTACTCTCCAGCTAACCCAGGGGAACAATACCAGCCAGCGGCTCCGACCTCTTGATAGCACTTCTGACCCTCATTTACACGTCAATGGTCAACCACCTGTACCCCTACGCCCTCAACCTAGCTATGATTCAGATTGGCAAAACCAGACCTGCCAACAATAATCACCAAACAGGTCATACATTTTTATTACATACCTGATCGTTTAATTACTAATGTCTATCATTTTATTATTGTTGTTCTTGTTTTAACTCACAGCACCAACCAGCTATCATTAAGCTAATATGGATCAATTCAAGGAGACGCTAGAATGAGGAATTATAATTTGTGAATTTAAATAATTAAAATTCAAAAATGCACACAAAATATCTTTGTATTTTTATATTGCATTTTGTTAAGGAACACAACAAGCCTCAGACTGCACAACCATACAACATTTATTGTTCCTGGTGGAACCATTTTTGGAAATCAGTTTTTATTTACTGTAATTACACATTTAAATTGAGTCTTATAAATAATAGATGATTATTAATAATAAATGGTTAATTGTTAGGCTCCAATGTGACCGTAGATGTGGCCATGGTCTACACTCTTCCTGCCACAACTCTCCCTATTTGCCTGGAATTTATTCACGGGACAAATCAGTATCTGCAATTAGCCTGGTGTCGTGTTTTCGGACTGTGGGAGGAAACCGGAGCATTTGAAACATGCACAGACATGGGGAGAACATTCAAACTCCGCACAAAAAGTACCAGGATCAAACACCTGAATCCGATTGCGCTATCCATTGTAATACTACACATATTATAAACCCGAATGAAATAGCACCATTAACTACCAACAAAATACCCCCATGGGATTAGACATTGCAAGTAATATAAAAACAAACACACATCCAAATACATTTCTAAATATTTTCCATAAAATCAGAGAAAAATATCCAGAACATTTACCAATATATACAGATGGATCAAAAACAATTGACCAAGTTACAGCAGCATTCACCACAAGACTTCACAAAGGAAACGTAAATCTACCTCGTAACGCATCGATATTCACTGCAGAAGCATACGCAATACTCATGGCACTACAATTTGCAAAACTCATGAACAAAAATAACATCCTCATCTGTACAAATTCCAAATCCTGCCTGCAAAAACTGAGCACATCCATAACAGAACACCTAACAATCATTCAGATACAGAACACCATAAATGAACTTACCAAGGACAAATTCGACATCAGATTGTGCTGGATACCTGGACACAGCGGGATTAAGGAAAATGAACAAGCAGATCAGATGGCAAGGAAAATAACCCAACGAAAAACTATTAACCTCAAACTACCACCAATGGACTATAAGCAACTATTAAACGAATACATTAAAGATAAATGGCAATTACAATGGGACGCCCAAACCAACAATAAATTACATAAGATCTACCCTAACGTCCGGAATAAACCAGAAAGACACCAAGGAAAACGCATGGATCAAGTCATTTACACAAGATGCAGAATAGGGCACACAAGATTAACACACAAACACCTCCTAACAGGAGAGGAACCCATAAATTGCACAGGCTGTCATACACCAATTACTATAAAGCATATTCTGACAGAATGCCCAGCATATAATAATGAACGACAAAGATTACAGATACCTAATACATTAAAGGAAATCTTTAACCAAGTTAAACCAGGAAAAATAATAACATTCCTTACCCACATAGACTTGAAGAAGCATATCTAAAATAAATAAATAAACGTCAACATAACATACCGATTCCTGCCATGAATGCCACAGAAAGGGTAACATGGCGTTACAAATACAAACAAACAAACTACACATATTATGCATATGTATACACAATTGTATATGTAATATGTGCATATGTCGTCGTACTCGCAAATACTAAGTACTTTTTTTATCCAACAATAAACATGAGCACTGCACTGAATAATATTCACCAGTACTAATTCATTTCATTTTTGGAGACTTCTAGCTGGAATAAACACACAATTTACAATCCTCTGATTGGCCAAGCTGCACGTATTTCTCTACTACCAGCCTTGAGCGGCGTGTTGTGTATAAAATATAAACTGTGAGTAAACCCACACAGACAGGGGGAGAACATGCCAAATCCTTACCAACCTTTAAGTCCCCATTGCCCTCATTGCCATGAAAATGATGTTCAGCATCATGCTCATTGTACACAGCAGTTTATTTAAGGGTTTAGTTTACCTAGCACAAATGAAACTACTTTAAGTACGTTAGGTAATTACATCTGGCCATGAAAAAAAAATTTACAGTTGTAAAATATAAACAATTTTAATATCTTTTAAATCCAAGTTTTATTTTTTCTATGGCTCATGACATTCTTTATGGATTATATGTGTGCTGACTTCATGGAGTGTGTGCTAGTGCTAGAACAACACATTGACTGTATTCCCCACATTCCTGCAACTCGGATAATGTTAATTAACCTGCCTTTTCTTTCACATTCTTGAAGTTTGTGTATTTTTGTCATATACATACTTTTTTTGTATTCTTAATTTTATACATTTTTTATTTCTATCTAAATAAAATCGATTGTAAAATTGCTGACTTCAAGTTTTGGTTTTACCTTTTTCCCACTCAGCTGAAAAATACGCTAACACTGATGACTTCCTGCAGGGATTTCTGTGGCATTTACAAAATGGACATAAGGTTATTTAAAGCTATTTGTAAATGCACAGATAACAGATTGGGGTCTGTGCTTAATCTCAGGCTGATCCGGGATGGTCCGTAAATACAATGCAAAGCAGAAAAAATAGGAACAGACCTTATAACTAGGTTGATATTTCCTGTGATTGTCTTTGCATCATCTTGAGCTATGAATCTAATCATTACTATACTGTATAATGAATATTATTTGACTAACATGCATAAACAACAGTAGTTTAGAGGTAGTATGTTTTAACCTTCATCGTTTGTTCAAACCTTTTATAATAAAACCTTTATATTTGCACAAAGTACAGGTCCAAAAAGCAAAAAAAAGCACAAAGCTACACATAGACCTGAACACAATATTACGAAACATTGCATGCCGTGTTTGCATATCCACAGTCACGATAAATGCTTATAGAGTAAATTAGCCCCAAGTAAGATAGATCTTGTTTAACCTCTTATTTTTATTAATAAATAATGCAAAATAACATTAAATGAAAAACGAACAGCGGCTTGATAGCCGCTTATTAGCTTTTAAAAAATATTTTCGCAGTTTAAAGACATCCACTCAAAATCCATTTGCCTTTGCAATGTGAAATCTGTGTTACTTTGTCCGGGCACCTGGAGGCTCACGTGACTCCTTTTAGGCAAGTTCAGTTCAGTGTGGGGAGACGACACTGACTGGTGATAAGAAGTGGCCTAAGACTGGACACGTTTCGGAGGAGGAAGTGTGTTGATCTGGCTCACGTCGGATTCACAATCAGGAACTGGATTAGCAGACAAAAAAGAAAAAAACTGAGAAATGTGCTGATTATTTTATTCTTATCAATGAAAGTTAAATGTGTATTAGTAATACAAAACCTGAAAAATTATAACATTGAAAATGGAACAGGTGCTTTGATGAAGCAGCATTTTGTAGTGCTTGAGAGGGTCAAATAAGGGTCATGTAGCCAGTATCAAGTGCCTTGTGGTTCCTGGTGGAAGTGGATCTACTGCAACTTTACAGTTCAATTGGACTATATGGACTAGCATTTAGAATATAGGGAAAGAGAAACGAATTAAATCGAAATGTAAAAAGCATTGTTGTTAAGTGTTACTTAGCTTTTTGTTATACTATTAATATTAGTCAGTTATTATACAGTATATAGAATTGAAATCCAAATTTTGTCCAGTGTGTACAGCAGTGTTTTTGTTCTGACAGTCACAATAATATGACGTGTGAGTTTTGTAAATACATGTATTAACTTAACCAACCACATCATTATTTGAATCAGTGTAATTTGACATAACGTAAGATGATCTGATTTTTGATCAGATTTGTTTTTGCATTACAGACGCCATCTGAAAACAGTCCAGAGATCAAAATAATAACACAAAAATGTAACAGGATTATCTTTAAATATTTCATGGCCAGAGCAGCTGATGCTGTAAAACACTGCGTTTACATGTAACATAATAAATAGGGTGTATTTTATGCGTTTAAATGAGAATTGTGCTGGTAGCTGATGTCATGTGATGCAGCTAGAGTTAATCCCTTCATCTCTAAAAGCTCTCCTCCAGCATAATGGCATGCTGAAAAATTATAAAACCTAATTTCATTTGTTGTGTTTTTGTATTCATTAAAAATATTACAGAATGTCAGCAGAAATATAACATGAAGTATATAAGGTACTGTATGCTTGAAATAAAACCATAAAAATCATATTAATATGACAGTAAATTTAATCTTACCATGACTTACCTTAGTGACTTAGTTATAGTAAGACCGGAGAAGGAAATTTATACCAGAGTTGTTTTCTTCTCTCTTGGGTCTGGAGTGTGTGGCACATAGTGGTTGTGTTGGACTTGTGTTGTTTTGTTCATTACCATGTGCTGGTGCTGGCGAGTTGTCCATCGCTACGTGCTGTACAGGAGCCTGATGCTGTGTGGCCAGAGGCTCTGAAACATACTGGGGTCTTTCCCACGACAGTCATAAAGGATGCAGGAGATGAGGAAGACCAAGAGTAGAATTGCATAGCTGACAATAAAAATGATAAGATTTAAGGTAACAGGGTCAATCTCCAGGTAAAACTCCAAAAGCCCCATGGTGATGCTTCATCCCTCTCGCTGTGCTTGAAAAGAAATGTTGACACCATGGACCTGTGCCTGGCTTCTCTGATGTTTTATAGGGATAAGGGCAATATCCGAAAGAGCATAAGCAGGCCCTGGAGCGGAACACGGAGAATGTTAAGCTTTGCTGTTCAAAGACTTTAATCCCTCTTGCTACTCATCCAGCCTTCAATTCCAACAACCAATGATGAAAAGCTGTTTCTAAAGGATTTTAGCCGCCCTTTTTATTAAAAATGTTACATTTACTTCAATAAAAAGTGGTAGCATGAGTGGCATTTACATATTATATTTAGGGATTCTGTAGTTTCCACAATACCGATAAAATCTCAGTAATATGTATATACCATACTCCAAGGTAGATAGTATGTATGGTTTTGTAGAGGTTTGTAGGGGCTTGTTTAGTTTGTAAGGAGTTGTGGCAGTTCATAGGGGTTTGTAGCGGTTTGTAGGGAGTTGTAGCAGTTCGTAGAGGTTTGTAGCAGTTCATAGGGAGTTCAAAAGGTTCATAGCAGTTTGTAGGTAGCTGTAGAGGTTTGTAGGAGTTCGTAGGGGTTTGTGGCAGTTCTTAGGAAGTTGTAGAGGTTTGTAAGGAGTTGCAACGGTTTGCCGAATCATCTTGCTTGAGCCGTCTGAAAAAGAAGAGGCGCTGTTGGGCTTTCTTCACCACCCGTGTGGTCCATTTAAAGACCCCTGCCAGACATACCATGAGGAACTTAAAGCTTTTGACCCTCCTCCCTGTGCAGTCATGGATAGCGACGTGATTCCTGAAGTCCACGATCAGCTCATTGGTCTTGTTGACATTAAGAAACTGTTTAATAATGCTATTTAAAATGACATGTGTATGACAATAAAGCTTCAAATTTTTTACTCAAATGAATGCAAAATAAAACTTGTTTAAAAAAAAAGAACAGAAAGATTTCTGTCTGCTTTGCACTACACAATCCAAATAATTTCATTTATTAAATTTTTCTAAGCACAAAAAGAGAACCAAATGCTTATTTTATGCCTTAATTAACCTACACAACTTGTGATGTCATCAGAGGGAACATACCAAAGCACCACTGCTGGTGAATCTGTTCATTTCCTGCATCTCTGCCCCATGAAAATGTATCACTCAGGACCCCATCACCCCAGGATCTGCCACCGCTAAAAACTAGCATTTGATGAAGACTACCATCTATATGAAAAGTAATGAAGACCTTTTATACATTTTTAAATGCATTTTTAATGGTGCAGTTATTTTTATATTGGACAACAGTAACATAAATAAAACTTTTAAAATACTCATAGCATTTATAGTTATATTATAATGTACAGATCAGTTACTGCCACTTTTAAATGAAAGCATTCTTTAATCACATTGTTTAATGGGCAGCTGTGGCCTGGTGGTTGGAGAACTGGACCGGTCATCAGATGAGTCTGACAATCAGACTCACAACCTACAACTACTCTCCCGGGTACCGTGGCTAGGGCTGACCATCGTGTGTGTTTCACTGCACGTGTTGGGTTAAATGTCCTTAAGTGCGATTTTTCTCATTCTAAAAGATCATATGGGATCATTGGGATGTTATAGTTATAGATATATAGCTATAGATAATTTCTTTAACAATGCAAACACTTGGTGTACATGGCTACTTGCTAAACAAGCTATAAACTTATTGGGAGGCCTAATTACCTCTTCTGGAAAATTCCTCTGAAACCCCCCCCCCATAATTTCAGTTAACAATTAAATAACTATTTCTATATAAAGACAACGGCACCTTCAAACACTTAACCACTTAGCTGATAACCAGTGAGCTATTTTAATCACTAAAAGCGCAGACTAACAGGGCTCACCATAAGCATACACAGCTAAATAAATGCTGCATAAAATGTCTAAACCATCCAACTAATCCCAAGACTGATCTCACTATGATCAACCATCTTTTCCTGGTTGTTGGAACTAATCTTGCGCACATGGTTTCGAACTATAGCTTGATGACAGTAATAACATGTCCCTGTGTGTCCTGCACAAGAAACATTGGCTCCTGGAATCTCAAAAGCATATAAATCATCAGTCATTTTTCTCTCTCAAGTTTGTAAGTTTAGGGGATGATAGATGTATTTGATATTATAATCAAGTTTTGGCAATCCAGTGGCAAGAAAGAAAGCAGAGGCTTTTAGGTAACTAAACCTATCAATAGGGCAAGTAATTCTAAAGTCCTGCACTGTTAGTTTTTTAAAAGAAGACTAAAAATGTCAGTGAAGTAAAGCATATTTCCCATGATTAAGTGATTATCATCCTGGTAAAATTGCACTTGCATATATTTGGTCACATTAGAAAAGATTTCAGTCACTTATATCTGCATCCTAAAACAAGATTATGTGTAAAATTCAAAACTGATCTTAAAGCTGGCATGTTCTCTGGTCTCTTCTCAAGATTGAGCAAAACTGAATTCACAACCGCTATTGCACTGTAGTGAGTAATAATCCATTAATTAACATTAACATTAAAAAAAATATTTTGGTTGATGACAAAACTTAAATATTAGATCTAAGAAACAGCAAAACAATTATGAGAACAATAAACACACCTAAACAGGTCACCAGTCTGTTGCAGGGCACATACATACACAGGACAACCTGATTGCATATCTTAGGACTGTGTGAGGAAACCGAAATACCCCCACACAGACACGTAGAGACCATGCAAATTCCACACAGACATCCCTATATTGCGTTACCCCGGAATCTTACCCCAGAACTTTTTGCTGTGATACTGCTCTTCATCAGGTTTTAAAATTGTTTCCAAAAATACAAAAGTAGTAGAGCGCGCATTCTAGACTATAACCTATTAAGAATAGCAAATCTGTAAAAGCAAACACAGAACACATAGACTCCTGCCGCCCCTCATTTTCACCTTTATCTGGTTCACACTTTATACAAAGCAGATATCAAAGTTCAGAGTGAATTGTTCTAACATTACAGGAGAACAAAATGTATTTTCAATCATAATCTTTATGTTAAGAAAAAAACACTATTGTGGAATTCTTAACTAACAAGAATGAATGAATTGAATTTTAATCAATTATAATGAACACATACATACATACAGTTTAACACCCTCATTGTGGTCATCATTAGGTAGCAGACATGTACAGCATCACTGTTAGACATGCTCATCTTTTTTTATCTTAAGCATGAAACACCAGTTCAGTACCAGTACAAGTTACTGGTATGAATGTACCCAGTGTTGGTTACTTTAGCAGCCAGTGCTCAAAATCTATGGTAAAATTAAATACCCAGCAGCTTTATAAATGTCATGCCGTAGACAACTAAGTTCAGTTCTTTATAACAGAATTGATGTTGTTGAAGTTTAAACAAGACATGGTTAGATTAAATCAAACGATAAACGTTACTTAACACTTTACTTAAACCTACGGACGTACGCCTGCCGTAAATCTGAAATGCCAGATCTCAGAAATCAGCAGTCAGGAGCCAAAACAGTGCGGTCAATCGAAACACTTTCAATAGTGTTTCAAACAACTTTCAAACTTTTTTCATGTCACAGTTTTACTTGTCATATGCTGACACGCTGTTTGTTAAACTACTCCTAATAAAGTCACGTGTATACCAATACTTAATCCTGTTTAGGGTCACAGTGAGACACTGGGAAAATACACTAAACACCTGAAAAGGTCACCAGTCTGTTGCAGGGTACAGAAACACAAACACACACAGTACGATTTTAGTATCTCCAA
Organism: Hoplisoma paleatum; assembly: GCA_028565875.1. Classification (NCBI taxonomy): domain Eukaryota; kingdom Metazoa; phylum Chordata; class Actinopteri; order Siluriformes; family Callichthyidae; genus Hoplisoma; species Hoplisoma paleatum. The sequence continues at coordinate 1,156,393 of JAOTRQ010000034.1, forward strand.
TAAAGCTGACTGCATATATTTGGACTGTAGGAGGAACAACGGAGTACCCAGAGAAATCCTTTGTTACTTATTAGTCAATTATTAATCAATCAAAGAACCCAAAGACTTCTTGCTGTGAGATGACAGTGTTTATCACTTAAGCTACCGTGCCACCCTAATACAATCACTTATATAAAATTATAATCAATCATAACCTCACATTTCTGCATCAACATTTACAAAGCCAGAAACGAACACATTACCAAGGGTTTAAGTAAAATGTTGCAAACATTTAAACTTCTGTGTACACTTATATATATATATATATATATATATATATATATATGTAAAAAAAAAAACAATAAATGAATATTAAAAACAATAAAGAGAAAAATCGTCCAAGATCCAAGCAATTATTACTTCTCAAAAAATCTGAGATAACAATAGAGATATGAACTTCACTGAAGATCTTATCTAATCCGAGTTTCGTGATGAATCTGCTTCTTTCAGGTCGATGGCTGACTCAAGGCAACTGTGTGTTTTCCTTCCAAATGATATGCCAAGCAGTATGCCACCTTGTTCAATGTGACAAGTACAGACAAAAAGAACAACCTCACCAAGTCATTGTTATCCCAGAGTCCTCGAAAAAGCATTTTTGATCAGCTGTTTGTGTTCATCGCAAACATTTGATTACAACCTTGACATTAAGCTTATTCTCATGATTTAAGAAAAAATACCTGATATCCTTTATTAGGTCCTTCAGCAGGGTTATACGTCCTCACAGTTCTTCCAGAATGTTCACTAGTTTAAAATAGGTTTCATCGTGACCCTGTCAAATGTGGTTCTCACTCTTTTTTTGAAGAAGTATTGTATGTACATTTATCTTTCATAAAGGAACACTGCAGTATATTTGAAATTCTTTTAGGCACTGACTAAATGGATCCTATCGTTTTCTAAATCAGTCACATTTTCATAGCAAAGACTAAAGTGGTGAAGAGGTCCACAATGACTCTGTCCTCAGTTAGACGGCAGTAAAGTGCAGTTGCTATTTTCTCTCCCCATCTTCTGCTCTGTTTCCTGTAGAGGCACGAAAGCAAATGGAGTTCATTATTAATTTTTTATGATCATTTTCATAAAATGGGACATGCTTATTTCACAGCTCGTCTAAACACACCAAATTAGAATTAAATCAATTTATTAAATTCTTAAAAAAGGTTTTGACTTCCAGGGTATTGTGATGTAACGACTGCTTTAGAAACTAACCAGTAACCCAGTAACCACCAATCAAGCTCCACCAATTCGATTAGTTGAAGATATGCTGTTCATATGTTGGACTTATAGTGTATGAGATGAGAGCTTATATGTGTAGGAATCCTACAGGAAGTGTTGTGTGTTGTTGGCTGCAATGCAACACTTGATTAGAATTTCTTTACTAAACGGCAGATCGAACCACGGACATGTAAGTACCAATATTTACTATTTAGGTCATTTATGTGATAGTCATTTTGTGCAAAGAACTTCGTGGACATGTTTTGTAGAGCCCATATATCTATTTTAACTTAACATACTTAACATTTAGAGAGTCTCTGTAGAGATCGCTGTGAAAGGCAGTGCTACCCACTTAGCTGTTGTGTTGTTTTGATGTGAAACGTTTATTTGATTTGTTACAGATGAGCATTCAAACAATATGTAATGTACGTACCGTCTTCAACATCCAGATCAGAGTCAGAAACATGGGTGATGGAAAATCGAGAGATTGCGGAGGGTGAAACGGTAAATCGTGAAAACTGTGCAACGGGTTTGCTGATCGTGTCACTGGATTTCGGGGTCTGTTTTGCCCTGATGTTTGGTGGTGATTCCTTTGGAGAGCAGGGGAGCGGCATTAAAGAAAAATCATCCTCCCACTCATATCCTGTACCTGCCAATAGCATGATATTTAAATAAGACAGTCATATATAATACAAATATATACGACAGTACTAGTTTTATTCAAAGTGAAATCTATTGACTCTATTAGTCCTTCTTACTCTCTTCTGAAACGTTTCCGTCTGAAGAGTCGTCTGAGACTTTTTCCTGTTCCCTTGGTCCTGTGGTTTTTGCTCCTGGGGTACTTTCCTTTTCATCCAGCTGCAGGTGATGTTCTGTCAGCTCTCCGGTTGGGCTGTCCTAAAAAGAACAACATAATTTTCATTGTTTAAGCAAATTAAGTAAATTGTTTAACTTAACTTCATAAACACTGGTTTATATTTAGTTTTTATTTTTGAATGTTTTTGATAAAAAATAAAATGCAAAAATTCGACTCACTTGATCAAACACATAAACCGTAACATCATCGAAGAAGGACACCACCTTCTTTTTAGACAGCATTTTATCGCAGAGTGAGTCAGGCAAGAGGCTGGGCATCTTTAGAAGGCTTCTGAGTTTGTGGGCATCACTGCAGTCACTCACGATGATTGGCACTGGGATCACTTCATCCTCACTTTCTTCACTTTGCTCTTGTATACTGTAGGTTCGCAGCTCCTCGTCTGATTCATCACTATCATCAGAATCTTTGTCCTCCTCATCCACCTCTCCTCCATCCCAGGAAGATCTGTGCCCGAGTGGTGGGAGAGGTGGTGGAGAAGAAGGACGAGTGGAGACCTTGTGGCATTGTGCCCTCTCCATTGTGTTATTGTCTGGGTTTTCGGGCGTGGTATCAGATTTATCAGAGTGTGTTATTGACAGGTTTGAAATGTCAGTGTTAGCCAGAGATGCTAGTTCATCAAGCGTTGATGTCACAACATCCTTTCCATCATGAAGATCACCTTCATTGATAAAGATATCAGTGGTTGTATTGATGGCACATGTATCCTCTGTACTTGCAGTCATGGATGAAGCGTTAACATCCCTATTGGTAGTTGCCAGGTCAGGTAAATCTAAAACTTGGAAGTCAGATGCCAATATTTGTTGATCATTATCTAAATTTACTTCAGAGACATAATCCTTGATTAGGTTAATCATCTGGCACATATTAGAGGACTCTGAAAGCTCCTCTTGGCTTTCATAATCATCACTCTTGACTGTTGGCAACATGTCAGAAGGTGGCAAGGTAGTTAAATCTGATGTCTGATTCTCACATGCCATGCTTACACTTAAAGACTGTTTCTCTTCTCGACAGTGGTCTAAATTGTCTGTGTTATGGTTGAGGTTTTTGCAACTTTCAGGGGAATCAAGCAAGGTCATAAGAGGTTCAGCAGAACCAGGAAAAACTATTTGAAGTGGCTCTATAAGTAGACTTTCATCCTTAATGTCGCTGGTAGTTTTATGTTCTTCAGCCTCTGGAATATTTGGTTCTTTATACTCACTCTCAACCATATATCTTGATAGCAGTCCATCATTTTCTTGCATTTCTGTAGCTTCTTCTTGCTGCCTTACAGTTTCATCATTCTCATCATCTCTGTCATTTTTATTTTCTTTCTCTTTTCCTGCCTCGCTGTCAGAAAAATAAGCAGAATCCCTGTACGGGGTTTCCTCACTTAGCACAGTCATTCCCACATCATTGCTTGCAGATGCTTCTCCCACATCCTCTTGTTGTGGATCATCGTTTGCTTCATCTCCTTCTGATTCTGTTACTAGGCGCTGGTCAGGAACTGACATTCCCAGCGGCTGGGTAAAAGCTTTTGTATCTTGTGGTTCATGGGGTTCCTTTAATACAAATTCAGGGGACTCATTATTTTCGGTGTCATAACCGCTGTCCATGGCTCTAGGTGAATTCGATGGATGATTAGGTGTGGGACTAAGAGTCTCACTGCAGCATGTGATAGATGGTAGATCAATGGAATCCATAGAGTCTGGAGTACCCACCTGCTGTTGCAGTGATTTAAATGATTGAGAGGTATACTCGACAGTCTCGACAGAATCACCTGGGAAGTCATTGAAAATTCCCGAGGTGACATCAGTGATGTCTTCATCACTACAATTTCCGATGTCCACTAGGCTGATGCTGAGGTGTCCCCCATCCACTCCACTGTCTGATTCCGGCTCTATGAAAGTGACTTCAGGAAGGGACTTGCTTTCCTGTTGAAGCATGAGTGTAACATCTGTATCAGGGTTGACCTTGATCTGACCTTGCTCTTGTTGCATATCATGGACGTGTCTGTGCATCAGTTCATTTACTGTAGTATCGATGTAGTCTCCGAGATCCATCTGTTGTTCTTTCTCGTCGTTTTTTGTTGCTTTTGTTTTGGAATTTGCATGTGTGCTAGAATAGGGAACTTGGCTTAGCTGTCGGTTTCTGTTTGGTAAGTCTGTAGTTTTGTCTGACACATTGTCACTCATAAAAGAATTTCTGACTAATGACCCGGTAAGAGGATCCATGAAGTGGGAATTGCTCAATGCCTGACAACAAGGCACAGGATAGACTTCTGCCTCTCTAGGTTCATGGCACAGATGAATGTACGAGCTGCAGTCAGCTGAAGAAACTGAAGCGTGTCTGCCATGCACTGGGCAGGTGTTGCTTTTGGCTCTAGTTTCAGTATAATATTGTCGTTTGGCGGAGCGCAATGGGAGGCTGTGCTGCTTCGGCCATGCGTCTTCGACATCAGTCATTGGCATAGTGTAGTGAAACTCTGCATAAGCATCTTGCCTTGATGTACACTGACTCTGATCCAAACTTAGACTCCTCTTTGCCCAGCTTACTGCCTGCCTTTCGACAAACAGTTCATCTTCTTCTTCTGACTCACTGTCATCTTGTCCAACAAACACAGCTCCGCCTGACTCCATCTCGATGCACACTGAATGGTTTCCGGGCATAACTTTCCTCAGGGAACCCATCATGTCATAGTATCCTCCAATTACATGTGTTCCTATTACTGAGCCTTGGCTGCTCTCAAGATAAGGGTCACCATATTCCTCTGCGGGACTGTCAGCTGATCGTGATATTCCCAAAGGTTCCTCCAGCTCACCGAGGGCCTGTCTCAAACTTCGTGACCCCCAGCTCTCTCTCAAAGGTTCAGATGTGTCTCCAACTAAGTAGCGGTCTATATCAATGGGTGGTGAATGTTCATAATAGTATCCTCCATCCCTGTCTTTATAGGATACATAGTGACCTGACTCCCAAGGCCTGAGTGGGCTAGAATCAGACACCTGACCCAGAAGAGGCTCCATAGTTAGTGACATGGTGGGACTGTTGTCTGAATCATAAAGACTGCTTTTATGGATTTCAGATGACCAGTACGGCCCAATCGGGTTGCCTTGAGGTGGGCAGTTTATACAATCTCCTGAATCCTCACCAGCTGCGAGAAAGCTACCATTGCTGCCACTAAATTCAGGGCTATAGGTACACATGGTGTAATCCATTTCAATATTGCAGTCTACTGGCTCTTCAATACGGATGTAGTACTCACTGTTCACTGATGGACTGTGAGCACTGAGGACCGGAACCACATCTGGTGTATGTAACTGTTTGGGCTCAAAGTATTGTGAAGAGAGGCCTAATCCGCCTACCATACCTCCTGGTGGATAATAGATCTCCTGGCAATGTGGATTTCCTTGACCTAATGTTCCAGTCGTGGATGATGAGTGATAGGGTTGCTTGGCTCTTGCTTGCTCCCATCTGTATTCAAAGTTCAGTCCATGGCTTGTCTCAGTAACGGTTAGAATATCATCTCCTGACTCTGACTGGTAGCCATCTCCAGTTGAAAACTGCTGCAAGAGAGGAAATGAAGAAGAGGTTGTAGAGGATTGAGGCATCTTAAAAGTGATGGGACCAGCCCTGTGCAGACTTCCATGTTGACTCATGTTAGGTCTCATTGAGTTCCAGCGTCTCTCAAAATCTTCTTCTGCCTCACTGGCACCTTTGGCACACAGATAACTAAGCAAGAGGTGAACCTCCTCGGCATTGGGCCTTAGGTCAGGCTGAAGCCAACAAAACTGCATCACTTCATACCTGGAAAGTACCACAGGTAGCAATTTATACATCATACCTAATCAGTGCAAAACCCAGCATAGTGTCTTAACTTAATCTGCACAAATAAAGATGTTTTTTAACCATCAGATTTCCTACAGCAAATAAGACTGAATGAAATCCATTACTAAAAGCTTAAGCATTGGATCCAGGAAAAAGAACAATTTGTTAATTCTCTTTTTTTTACATCAAATGCTAAATCAGGAAAAAAAGATTTGACTCCTTTCTGAATAAAAGCACATATTAATATATTTGGACAGAAGTTAAATAGAAATGATTTATTTTAGGGCACAGGTGAGAAAATCAGGACTGGGTATTAATGTAAGGATCCTAATTAGGGTACAAGTCTTAACAGGTATAGCTAAGGACTTTGTGCAAACCTTAAGGAGAATATTAATTATCTGTAAAAAATCTATTGTTCCTCTATAGATAGGTATTCTCTATCTATTGTTTATATTATTGCCAAAAAAATCTGGATTATTGTCTAGAGATCTAAGTTTTTTAGTCTAAATCAAGTCCCCAAAAACAAAATGTCCCAACTTAATACAAATGTATTGTAATCTGTAGCTGCTCTACCAAAAATTCTATAGAATTAATAAATAGATGTACAACATTTTATACAACATCTAACATTTTACAAAGACATAAAAGACTTACCAGCGGTCTGACAGATGAAACTGAAGCAGGGGTCTTGGCAATTTCAGTTGCTGTTCTTTAACAGCAAAGCTGAGAACTTGTCTGTCGGAGTAATGTCGATACGGCTGATTCCCTAACTCAAACAACTCCCAGATTGTAACCCCAAGAGACCTGGGACATCAAAATACATACAATGCTGTGTTCATGAACGTTTATAAAATATAGAAAAGCACCTGATGCACCGAGACTACGATTATACGATGTAGTTTCTGCTCGTAACTGAAAATAAATTAATGGAAATTCATCCATTCATTTATTATCTAGTTTAAAACTCAGTTAAAACCAATCAATCCAGTTTACCACCGCTTAATCCACACTGAGTAAATACAGTAAACACCTGAACAGGGCATTTGTTTGTTGCATGGTATAGACACATACAAACACATGTCAATTTCAGTATCTTATTAACCTGACTGCATGTCTTTGGACACCAGAGTACTCAGAGGAACCCCACGCAGACATGCTAACTCCAGACAGAAAGCCCCGGTTTGCCTTACCCATGAATCCAACCCGAGATTTCTTTCTGTAAGGCTATAGTGGTAAATACTAAGCCACCGTGCCACCTAATAATTCTCACCAAATGTTGCTTTGTTTGGTCTGGTCTGCAACAAGAAGGTTTCCATGAACATCATCTACCAGCTCAGGAGCAATCCAGCGTAAAGGTACACAGGACTGATCTGATGTCACAAAATAGTCATCCTACAGAGAAGAAAACAAAAGGACACTTTTGATGGTCTTTTGATCACTGCCATGCATATTTCTGCAAGTGTTTGGTATCGATTTTTTCAGTAGAATCACTGCTTTCATAATATGTAAATATCTTCAATAAACGATAGCATATAAACATAAAATATCCAAAACCACCTTAAAATATACCAAGCAATAGAGAAAAGTTCTATCTTAAAGCAGCACAACTAAATATAGTAAACAAACTGTTTTCTGATCATTCAATTAGTCATTTACATGCATATCAACCAATTAACCAAAAAACGCAGATAAAGTAATATTTTAATATTATATAATATATACTATTATAAGAGTAAATCTGGCATCATTCACTAGACCGTCAGTTCTTCTGAACAACTAACTGGGTTTTTATTTCAGCACACCTTATTCTGTTAGAATTTGTTATTACTTTGAACACTTACTGTGATATATTGATCTACTGGTCGAAAATCAAAAGAAAAGAGAAAGATATATATTTTTAAATCATGTCAGTTATTAATATTGTTATATAATTTCTGTGGTGCAGTTAGAATTTCCACCATTGTGCTTTTTACACTCTTAAAAACCGGATATAACCCAATCTGTGCAGTTAACCAGACGATTCCACATAGCAGTGAACACACACTAGAGGGCAGCAGTGAGAACATGTGCCCTGCACACTGGACAGCGCCTCACATGTTACAATATATAGCTACAGTATATTGTTAATCACATTCCCA
>JAOTRQ010000034.1:1225889-1242253 GCA_028565875.1 Hoplisoma paleatum
TATATGTTCAAGTCCTACAATAGATTGGAGCCCTGTGCATCATTGCGTTGTGTTTACAGTGGACCTGCCCCTGACTGTCACTTTCCAACAAATATGACTGAGTCTGAGAGAATACGCAATGATGATATGCTAAGGATAAACTACCCAAGCTTAAAGGGTCAATACCACCACTTGCATTTCAGTAGATAAAAATGTGAATAAATATACTAACAAAAGTCAAACAACTCTTTAGATTTCTACCAAGACTGTCGAGTGTATCATTGGAATGTGTAACAATGTTGGAATGTGATCTGGACCAATGTTTTAATTAATTTAATACATGATTCAAGATGACAAGAAAAGCAAACTAAACTAAACTAGTAAACACTATGGTACAACCCTACCTGACTGTGAGATGTGTTTTAGCCTCTTGGGCTTTTAGGTTGTTTGTGGTGGTCAAGACCGTCAAGAAGCACATATCTAAGTTTTTGACTTTGTCCAAACTGTTCAGACAGGGAGTGGTTGAGCTGTAAGTTGACATTCATGTCCTTAGGGGAAGTGTCATCTTCTGGATGTGAACAATGGAGTATAGCATTGCATTGTAACATTAGCAAGAGGATGTGCCCGCAGCATAAACCGTAATAATATACATCCAAAATTCTCCCAGAGAATGAATCAAAAGTACTTGTACTGAGACCAACCGCTGCATTTTAAATGAGGTGTTTTCTTGAAATATGTTTGATTGCTAAGATATTGTGAATGCTAATAACCATGCTAGAGAAAACATTGCTGCCAAATTCAGTATATACATATGTACTTATCTGATAACTATAATAAACTTTACGAAAAAATAAGACAAATTAAATATGCTAAATTAATTCTGCCATTAATAATTAACATTTTACATTCTACATGTTTACAAGAAAAATGTAGCATGCATTGCCTTTATGGTTTTCTTTTTACTCCCACCCCAAAGTGATTCTGGGTCTGGGGCATTAAGTTTCAGAATTGCTGAAGGAGGGAGAAACGACAACAGTGTAGTGAGAAAAGACACTTTAAGACACTTTAATGTCAAAACTATTTCAAACTACATAACAATTGTGCTATTTTAGTTTTTAAATCCTTTCTTAGTTTATTGATTATCCTTTAAGTCAATCACTACAAAGCATTCAATTTTATGTCCCTAAACATCATTTATTGGACATTAAATGCCAAATGTATGCTTGTGCAAATTTAATCATTTAATCAAGTTTTGACTTTTAACGAGAAGCTTGAGGTCTTCGAGAAATCAACCCATTAACGTTTTTCACTACACTTAAAATATGTTTTATTAAAGAGGTCTGGTCCAATTTAATGGACAATTTAGCTTGTATTTTCACCCCATTTGCCTTGCAAGTATTAGTACAACAGGCTGATTATAACAATTTTTCTATACACTTAGTCTAATAACGTCAGTCCAGCACCAGTACTCTCTTTTCTGTCTGCATGTCCTTGTAATGTGTACAGCATGTGAATTTACAATTCTTGTTGAAGAAATTCATCAATGTAATTGGACAAGATGACGTCTTTAAGGCAGCATATGTTCCTCTAAGATCTCAATGTACTTCATTGATGCTGCCGCCACACTAATGTAAATGATCCTTGCCAAGCACACTGACACATTCCCATAACATGACAAAATCCCAGCTTTTGACTTGTTGCTGATAACAGTCTGGATTGGATGATCATTTTCAGTTTGATTCGGAGAACAGAGCATTTTTGTTTTCGACAAAGCTGATTCATGGGACAATAATACACATTTTTATTGTGATGATCCATCCAGGAGTTCTTCTTTTTAGTAGAGGTATTTGGCATAGTAAATGTAAATATGTTTTGAGTCCTTGGATGCAGATGAATAAATATACAAATTTCATTCAATCGTCGAGTTACATTGTTTTACCTTTGTTTCATTATTTTGTCATGCATCTGCTGTAATTTTTTGCTTGTAAAAGGCTCAGATTTTCTCGATTACCAAATTACTAACCTTAAATTGCTCCTCTCCCAACTTTGTTGGAATGTAAGAGTTGTTATTTACAAATGAATCAAAGTTAAGCAGGAAAAAATTTACATAGGTTCAGACTGTCTTTATTAAATAAAATTTAAGGAACATTGCATTTCTAAAAAAAATGGTATTGTCAAATTAGTTCGCTAGCAAGTTTACCAGTAAACAAACTTCAAGTATTTATATATACACATGAACGATTCTACACATTACAAACTAAAAAAAATATATTTGTTTGTCAATTTTGCTCCATAAAGGATTTAATGGTTTCTGGTGACAAACTACATTTCTGTTGAAGTTAAATTTTTAACCCGTACTATTTAAATGTTATTTTATATTGTTTAAGAATGTTTATAAATCATTTGATCAATGTTAAATGTATTCTTTTATAATGTAAATGTAAATTTGATAATTATAAAAATGCATATATGCATTTAAACCCAGATAAATCAAATTAGAAATAAAAAAACAAATTCTGCTTTGTGTGCTTTGAGATACTAAACCTGCCATTAATACCAAATCCACTTAGTAGACGTATCAACATAGGTGTGCCCAACTCATGTTCTTATACACACTTCTTGCCTTGTCCATAGACACCCCAATGTCACTTCTGAAAATATTGTCCAACAGTGACCTAATGTATATTTCTGGACCAAACTAAAGGAGTAAATGGTTACATGTAATGGTTTAATGTGGTACTGGGCATGGTAGGAATTTGAACTGGGAGTGAAAGTGTCAGAGTGGTAAACACTAAAGGCATGCTGCATGTCACATGCCCCAAGAACCAGAAAACCTTGCTCTGTCTATTCCTAAAACTGCTCTCTCAATTTAGCATTTAATGTGTTGACCCACATAAAGTAGATGGAAGATGGGCAGCTGAAGCCACATCGTGAGTTATGTGTTTAGAATAGATATTTTAAATTGCGAATACTTTATCATCACATGCATTTTACACACAAATGAATTATTGCTCCACATTTAACCTTATCTGTGCTGTGAAGCACACAGTTATTCACACTAGGAAATCCACACTAGGGGGCAGTTCGGCACGGTGCCCTAGCAGCCCTAGCCATGGTGCTCGGGGAGCAGTTAGTGGTTCGGTGCCTTACTCAAAAACAATTCAGTTGAGAATTGAACCAATTAATCAAACTGGCAACCTTTCATCACCCACAATGACCAGTGCACAACTGTCCCCAATGTTGGCTTTGTTTACATATAATATAAAGTTAAATTATAAATACACAGACCATTTGGTTAAAAAATTGTCCCCTTGGTGTAATGCATGCAGGACATGTATTCCTAGTGACAGTTGATTCCAATCTTTAAAAACCTCACACACCATTTCCATCTCTTTATTTATTTATTTTTTTTGTAAAACATTTCTGTGTATGAATAGAGAACAAATCATAGATCAAACCTATAACTAAAACATACACTGGAACTTGTTTACTTGGAACACCTGACATCAGTTGACTTTTAGAGAAGTTCATAACCCGGCTGTTAACATGCTTCGTATGTTAAACTGAGTTGTTAATCAGTTCTTGTAATAATTAATGTTGTAATACACTGATGATTTTATGGTTTCACAAAGACATTGACATTTTCAGTGTTTAGCAGATGCTTTTATCCAAAGCGACTTATAGGAGTAGGGGTTAAGGGCCCTGCACATCGGCCGAACAGTGGCAACTTGGAGGTAGTAACAGCTTAACTAGTGAATTGTTTAGGACACATTTTTGTAAAATACATCTCACCAGTCAGTTTAATGAAGAAACAGACACAAAAATCACAAAAAAAGGTACAAAAATCAAGAAATTTGATAATATAGACAGTTTAAGGTAGGGCGGCTTTGTGGCTGCTCCAGGTACTCCTGTTACCTCCTTGTGACCTGATGAATCTTGTGTAACGAGTAACTACTGTGTCTGTTGTGACTGTAAGGGTGTAAAACATGACATTATAAATTGTCTTGAGTACAATTTCTATAAATTCTGTTTAATAAAAAAAACCTCAAACCATGCATGACCTCAAACCAAATATGCATGAAGGTTACTTTAGTATTTCTGACAAAAATGCTATTGTTGTGCTATTCCAAATTATATATATAAAGCTGAACAAAGACTGTGCCTCTACGTCTGCTTCAAACCAGCATGGTTTTCTCAACAAAAAGGCTCAGGAATTCAAATCAGCTACTATTAAGTACTGTGGAAATATTTGATTTATTAGCAACAGGTGCGACCTAAGTGATTGAAGAGACAACTCTCATTAGTATCAAATAGTAAAACAATGTAAAACACATTTTAAAAAAATATTATTTTTCTGTCCTTTTCATTGGAGATACAATCAGTAATAAAAACGTATGCTTGTTTGATTAAGCTGAGATGCTGGACAACGAGATAGGGGACTTTCTGAAAGTGAGTATGAGAGAGAGAGAGAGACAGAGAGAGGGGGGGGGGATGAAAGATATTGCTTTGATTACAGTCTGAGAAGCATGTTCCTGCCCAGACACTGGCGGTGTCACTTCCCTATGCATGCACATTTAATCCCTCTGCCTGCCAGGAGGATGGAGGGGGGAAACCCGATCTCCCAGGGGGCCAAGAGACAGGAGGACAAGAGAAGGAGAATGAAACACAGCCATAAAAAGAGAATGATAGAAAAAAAACAAGCACTGACAAGATTTATAAGTTTGCTAATGGGTGCAGTATTGATGATGTGGATGTATAACAGAAATAAAAATCACTGTCTTGCAAAATACATTTAGCACGCTTATGTAGTTTTCACAAGAAGTCCTTGTGTGTCTTGGGTAATGCTTTATAATGTTGATATGCCACAAAAATTATTAGTTGGATCATTTCAAATGAAATTTATGAACTTGTAGACCCCCCCTCCAAACCTCCACTATTCACACATGTACACACACACACACTTAGCTGCAGTCTCTCCCGGTGCTATCAGGTATCGCGTCCCTCCCGAGAGGGAAGGTGAGCCAGCTTCATGAATCATTTAGAGTGTGCACTGTGAGTGGAGGTCAGAGTGATTGCCGAGTGTAGGGTGTCTTTGCTCATGGTCCTCACACAACTGCCTTGATTGAATAGAAAAAAGTCAAGGCTTAGGCTGCAGCATATTCAGCAACAGTTCTGCAACACAGCCTGGCAGAGCTGGATTAACAGAGTTGCTCCTTGCTCACAGCTTGCTGAAACAAGAGACTGATGCAGACAGACAATGACCTGGCAATTCTTACCTCTGTAGTCCACACAGTTATGTAGTTCTAATAAAACTTTAATGCTATACGAATTTCAAGTTCAATTTTATTTTCAAAAAGACATATCTGGCGAGATTGGTCATAATATCACCATGGATAAGCTAAACTGTATGTATGTATGTAATGTCATTATGTGCACCATTTGATGAAAATCTTATGCAACATATACATCAATTGCTTGTAGATTTATCCCAAAACTGTTAATAGAAGACAAGCCTGTTTTTGTTACTGAAAAGATGATCATATCTGCCAAATCTTTGGTATTTTATTCTTTTTACAATTACAATAATAATGTACATATTTAAACAAAAAACTAAAAAAACTATAAGAATATAAGATATTCCTTATGCAGACAAAACTAACACTACAACTATGAATCCTAATGAGAACATATTAAAGTATTTGGTAAACAAAAAAATAAACCATAAAAATTTTATTTGAAGTAGACACTTTTGCTTTGATGACAGCTTTGCACTGCACTTGGCTTTGCCAGTGGTGTTCTCTCAATCAGCGTCACAAGCAGCCACCTAAACTGGATTTTTAGCCCAGAGTTTTATTCATCACAGCAGCTTAACAGTTTCTTATGTAATTCTGTCTAGGGGATCAAAGTTATTAAATTTGCCAGAAGTTTTTGATCTTACCCTAAATAGTATTAAGCTGTTTAAAACTGGAAAAAATGGAATAATAGAGGACAAACTTTTTTTCTTTATTGATTTGATATTTTCATTTAATTTCCAATTATATTTTAGTCATTTGCAAAAATAAATGAAATACAATTTGTAAATTTAATCATAGTGAGCTTAAACATTCACAAATTTAAACGAAATATGACTAAATTAATTAGATCGCGCTTATAAGCAGATGCATATACATTACATACTTAATGGATTAGTTCCTTTAAAACCAACATAATCACGCCAGCTTTTCTTTACCCAATGGTGCTTGTGTCTACGGTTTGAATAACAGTAAACCTGGCATATTTATGAACGTTTAATGCGCACATGGTAAAAAAATTCCTTGTCATTCATTAATGTATGTTCATCAATTCATCTTTTTCATTCATTCATTGTCTATTTTGCCAAAAGTCCATTGTAGTGAGTATTGCAGTGAGTATTCTAGTCCTCTTAGACAGGCCTAGCTTTAAACTTATGGGAAGAAAACTGGAGCATGCAGATGAAAGTTCCTTTAACAAGGAGAACATTAACACAGAAAGAACCTTGGCAGAATGGCTTTAAAAGCAAATACTTATTGCACTGAGACAACCCCATTTCATTGTAACAATTATTTTTAGTTTATTATAAAAAATATACTCTTAGAATGTTTGAGTAAGTAACTCATAAAAAAATACAAGCTTGTAAATCAATAAAACTAATTTGGTGAACATCATTTTGTACCCTTGGGAGCACATGCTTGGTGTCCATATGAAAAAGCAAGCAGGCCTAATGTTACATTCCAAAATAACTCAACAGATACATGATACCAGTGACTTCTTGCCACATTCATCACTAAACATGCTCTTGGTGGCTGACTAAGTCCAGGACAACCAACCTATTGGTTCTTATGGTCGCATTTAATTTCTTTGTTCAAGACTTCTCAGTTTTTATTTCATTATAATGAAAATTACCAAGCCACCAGAACCCAATGTGTTGTTATTGTACTTTAGCAGAGTTCAATTTTATAAGTATCGTTATTAACACATTAAAAGAGATGAACTACCATGACATGACTAGACATGCTGTTTGAAAATATGATAACACACTATTTATCCTTCATAAAATATAGACAAAGGTGCTTACTCATGTTACTGTAAAATATTTTTTTCACAACCTGTATTTTTTATTCAAGTTTTGTTATAAGAGCTTAAATACTTTGCTATGTTTAAATCACATTAGTTACTGAGTTTAAAAAAAAATAAAATAACATGACCTCTGGAAAATGTTGCTGTGAAAAGGGTTGCCAGATTTCTAACAACAGATAACTACAACTGATGTTCACATACCCAGTTTTCAGTGGCAGTAGCTTTGCATAAAAGAAGGTCTTACTTTAATAAAATACTTCATTTGAAAAAAAAAAGTAATGTGTTTTGCTTAAAGTGGCCTTTGTGATAGATTTGCATTTTAGGTTTGAATAAGCATCTTGGCAACACAAGACTTATTTTAATTTTAATAAGGGATTCTTTCAGACTTTAAAAGCATCATACACAAAATTTAACATCCTTTAAATTAAGTTTGACAACAAATCAAATCATATTTTTGCACAAATGTTATGTGTTTGGAGCTTGTTGGCAATCAGTCTTATCTGTTTACATGTTTATCTTTCAGCTGCTCCCTGCTCACTTTGTTGCCATAGGAGATCCTGCTCCACAGTTTCTACTAGGGCTTGGGAACAGCACTATAATAGATATCTATGGGATCTATAACATGTTGGCAAGTCTTTTTGGAGGAAAGCCAGATGGACATTGGGATATTGGAACATGCTCACTCCACACAGAAAATATGAGGCTCAGCACTATCCACTAAGCCACAATGCCACCCTATAAATCCCAATCACCACCACCAGCACTTAAAACAAGTGGACAGTTACACAATATGAATGAACTTATTAATGTATCTGCTCTGAATAATAATTAACAGTCCTTATGTCACCGGTTTGTATTTATCACGGTTTTGTAGACACGTAAACATCACGTTCTTGTTGTGTATCTATGCGCAACTGTTTTGCACACTTGGTTGAATGGCTGGTGGGATGACTTGCTCCTGTAAGGATATTTAGTTACCGGAGGGCGGGCTAACAGTCCAACACCATCGAGGAAATAATGTTGGCTATTGCGCACTATGTGAAGACGCATGGCAGGAATAAGATCATGTGCCCGATCATGTAATTATCCAATAATGCAGGCTAGATAAATCACGGTCGCGCGTAATCTTTCACGAATCCTTGTGATCTCTAACCAGACTTCTGAAAGCTGTCGAGTCTGTCATGCATTTTTTATGCACCCAATGGAGAATTAAGTTTCGTCCGTGGGAACAGCTCAAACACCTGAGTCAACTGTCTGAATGAAAGCGCGTAGAATTACAGCCGAGACGAGGAGCAAAGCAACTGGAAAGGGGCATTTACCGCGCGCATGACCATGGCCGCGGTGCCGCCGACCTTTGGTTTTACGCAGGAGCAGGTGGCGTGTGTATGCGAGGTACTGCAGCAGGGTGGAAGCATCGAGCGCCTCGGTCGGTTCCTTTGGTCCCTACCAGCTTGCGAGCACCTGCACAAGAACGAGAGCGTCCTCAAGGCCAAGGCCGTGGTAGCTTTCCATCGGGGAAACTTCAGGGAGATGTACAAAATCTTGGAGAGCCACCAGTTCTCTCCACACAACCACACCAAGCTGCAGCAACTCTGGCTCAAAGCGCACTACATCGAGGCGGAAAAGTTGCGCGGTCGTCCCCTCGGGGCTGTAGGGAAATACCGAGTGCGCAGAAAGTTCCCCCTGCCGAGAACCATCTGGGACGGAGAAGAAACAAGTTACTGCTTTAAAGAGAAAAGTCGCTGCGTATTGAAAGAGTGGTACTCTCATAACCCATACCCTTCTCCCAGAGAGAAGCGAGAACTTGCTGAGGCCACCGGACTCACCACCACTCAGGTCAGCAACTGGTTCAAGAATCGACGGCAGAGAGACCGAGCTGCAGAGGCCAAGGAGAGGTACATATGTCTGCTCTTATATTCCGATTATGTGGAATATGCATGTATATGCATATAAATAAATATTGATTTTATAAACAAAAAATAAATATAATTAATAACGATTTTAAACCGAGTTAATAATAAAATGTTGAATTAAAAATTTGGGCTCTTTCATTCAAATATTTACTTTCTTCTCGTGCGTAAAACATTGGCCAACGTTCATCCTCTTTACCCAATTACACCCTACAAACATTCAGGTCACCTTGTATAATTTAATCGACTGTTTTATAACTCTAAACGTTCCTGTACATTTTAAACGTTTTTAAACCCTAAAACATATCCTTGTCCTTGACAGAATTTTTTTTTTACAATAGTTGGTATATATTGTTATTTTCCTACTATTTATCTTAACATGGGCTTTGTGCTTTGTGTAAATGATCTAAAAAAAATTTTTATTGTTTTTATTGTGCATTCAGCAAATGAAGGATAAGATAATTGTTTACAAGCACATTCCAACTATTACGCTTTATCGAATAATGTAGATTTGACATCGACAATAATACGATAATAAACATTTGTGATCATATATCAAATATATATCCAGATGTCATTGAAGCAGTCATTGGCATATTTCTATATTCTATATTCATAATTATTAGCTAAATAAACACGTGAAACAAGCCCCATGTTAATACATTCTATGGATGAACGTATATTTATAGCTAAAGCAAAAATCTTTTTAAAAATAACAATAATCTTGCATTTGCTTTTTATTTGGCTAATATGTTAATACTATTGACAAAATACTACATTCATAGGTCCAAATTCAAATTTTCTAAGAAAATACTAATAAAAACTTTAGGCATTAAACAGTAATCACAATATGTCGTGGTGATAAAAAATTTTTTTTTAAAAGACAAATACTTTTAGTGCTTTTGACGTGTTTTTATGATTTTCATTGTCCCCTGGTGTAGTTGCACTAATAAAATTGTATTGTATATTTTGTACACTGCTTGTATATTTTATTTGATCCAATTCAAATATTTGGCATGTCAATATACTGTGGGTAATTAAAACGAGGTTACAACATATAATAAGTTATCTTAAAAGCATTAATTAAATGAGATCATCGTCATTTTCTTTTCTTTTTTTGAATTTAACTTTATAAAACTAATATGACTGCATGTAATACTTTGAGCTGCAGGGCTTGGATTTGACAACTGTAATTGTTACCTTGTTTTATTTACTATAAATGCATATCAGGTATTTAATACAATAGTATTAGTGGTGTTTAGCTTGTACATTTGTCCAATTAAATAAATGTCTCTCTGACATGCTGGTCTGATGAATGGAAACGATCTGATCCTCAGGGAAAACGAGGGAGCAAGTCAGAACGGCCACAACCCTCTGGCGTCTCAAATAACCGAGAACAAATCTCAGTGCGAGAGCTCGGATGATGATAAATCTCCTCCAGGGACCCCAGATCATCCTTCCATGAGCCCTGCCCTGCTCATGCCCTCCAGCTCCGGCCTGCCACCACTGCACAGCTTTGCTCCACCGCTCGGTCCCAATGCCTCCGACCCTCATCATCCTCATCTTCATCACCCTCATCTTCATATTCATCACGAGCAGCTTAACCATCATGATCATCTCTCAATGCACGACAGTCTTCTGAACCCAATGGCGGCCAGCCTTGTCGACCTGGGTTCTTAACGGCGATGGGGGAGACCACAGCGCATGCGCATTGTGTAAAAAGTCGACACTCATTCATTGATGACAAAGTAACGCGCGTTAATTCCCCCAAAGTTTTATTTAGGGAACGGACCTCTTTTATTACTACAAAACAGTGACCGATTATCCAATTAAAGACCCAAACCGAAAACGATCTTATTCTTTGCACTTTATACAGAGAAAGAAAAACACTTTCAGGTTAAGCTTATTGGATTATTTGAAGTCACAGAATAATTTTTGATATCTCCTGCTTTAAGTAAAGCAATAAACTACATATCTGTATATTAATGACTTTTATGTGAAGCCTGGCAGTATAAACAAATTCAAGATACACCAGAAGAGAAGTTAATGCTTGGCTATGTGTGTGTCAGAAACAGGCAGAACACTTGTAAAATTATTGCTTTTAAAGGTGAAAAAACAAAAATAAAAGTTTTTATATAAATATAAATGGTTTCATCTACAAAATATGCAGTTTAATGATCACTGTGACATTCCATGATGAGTTAAATATTTAACTGTTTTACGTTTAATATTTGCACATTGTCATTAAATGTTTAAACTTTCGTTGCAATAAAAAAGATGAAATGTTAATGAACAAAATAATTATAGAATTTACAATTACAAAACGATACTTTTAAAATATTATCCACTCATCTAAACATTTTGTATATAAGATAACTATCTTATTAAACTTATCAGAAGAAAAAAAAGAGTAGTGATGAAACATGGTTTTGAAAGATGATCGAAATCTGATGTTGTTTAACTTTTATTTTTTGAAAAATCTTCATTTTCAGCAATTTTGAGATTTAAAGGTATAAAGGAGTAAACAATGATAAAAACAATCATTGGGTGATGTGTAATTCAATCTACTGTCTGTATAACAAAACCTTAAAAATCCTGTGTTTATAAGCAAACAATTATTATTATTATTATTATTATTATTATTATTATTATTTCTATTACTATTATCATTATTATATTTAGGATAAATACTTAGCAAAATTTGTTTTATAATTTTAGTGTCAGTTTTATACTTTGGCAATCATGACAGTTATTTATTACAACATTGTCATCATTACACAAGATTATACAGATTATTATAACACATGGCCCAGGAGAAAAAATGAAAATAGTTGCATAGTAGAACTGTAAGCATTTCCAGTAAAACTGTAAGGTTCTGTAAAAAAAAACAACTCAGTTCTACTACAAATTTTCTTTGTAAAGTTTCCACTTCGTAGTTCTGCTGTAAATGTTCACAGTAAAAGTTTTTGTGATGCTTCATGAAATTCACGAGTAAAAGCAGATTTACAAATGCTAATAAAAATGAAAAAAGCAACTAGCAGTGCTTTAATATCTACATTATTATTTTAGACTTTTAGGTGTATTTGACTGACTGACTCGACAAATTAATGTATTACAGGCGCATCGTTATCATTTGTTACGATACTGCCCCCTAGTGCTAACCATGCGCAATTTAATCTTTAAACTCATGAACAAATTTGTCATACCCATAATCATACATGGTACAACATAGCAGTTGTTGTTGTTTTTATTTCATTTGTGTTAAAAAAGAGAGAAAATGTAGACGTTTAATAAACAAGGTTTCAAAATTGTAAGGGGCTGCTATGCTGTGTCAACATAAAAACACCAAGTCAATTTTGCAAATATAACACTGTACCCAGATAGAAAAACGACGTTGGATCAACGCTGATTTAATTTTGTTTGTTTGTGTTCTGTTTTATATAAGTCAACGTCGTTATAGGTTGAAGTTTTAAACATTGTTTGATAATGGAAACATCACGTGGAATCAACGTTGTTACAACCCAACAAGTTAACTTGGTAAATACAGCATTTGCTGGTATAATTAACATTATTAGAATACACATGATTTACAGATAATCCATATTATATTTATTAAATAGGATTGTTTTACTTCTGATAGGTTTAATAGCATCTTATAATTATGGTACAGAATTATACATTAGTGTAAACACTGCACAATGCTTGCCACAACATTTCTGCACTAAATAATGTTCCTCTACTTAAGCATGCCTTGATCCTATTGTCAAAATGAAACAATAAAAAATCTTAACAAAAAATCTAAAATGTCAGGGCCATAAGTACGACAGAACAACTACATAACTATATATCTCAAAATAAACGAATCTATGTGCCCTTCAAAAATAATGCAGGGAAAGCAATTCATTTACAATAAAGCAAAACTATGAATATTTGAATGAAAATAAAATGAAGGTAAATGTTAATGTATCAATGTTCATAACTGACAACATCCACCAACCACAAGTTATAATCTGTTGAGAAGGGGTTTAACTTAACAAACAAGAAAATTATATGTGAAACTGGACAATGGTCTTTTTCTGTAACCTTGAATCAAACAAGATGCTGCAAACAACAATTGATAAAACTAAATATTTGCTTTATCAACAATTTACACGTCATAATTGTCCAACAGATGCCAAAAGACAACTCAACACAAATAGATGTGGATTTATAAATCTTTATCCCACCTGATGGCCCACCCTTGTGTTAAAGGATATCAAGAATTGCAAGGTGCATTCTGAATTTATGCACATTACATTAATATCATTTTACAATCTTATCACAGCATCTTACAAAGTGTTTGCAAGTCATTATGAACATGTTAAGCTAGTGCTGACACACCAGTTCCAAATGTAGCTATAAGCTACAACAGTACCAGAAATGAGCCATGTGCATGAAAGTAACTTCTGCATTGATGCAGCGAAACACACATACTAGTTAACACAAGGGGGCAGTGAACACACTTGCCCAGAGCTGGGGGTTGGGGGACTACATTCGTGTTTGCTGCTATGGGAATTTAAGCTGCTGCTTTATAAGATGAGATCTCTTGTACATGATGTTATCTTAAATGGTTTGTGATGAATGTAAGTATAAAACTGTTCCTCTACCAGACTTTTAAAAATATTCTTTTATATTATTGTCATTTGAACTCAATAAGATGAACTTGGTAGGCCTGCTAATAATCATAATATATAACATTGGCTTTCTGTTTAATGGACAGCAGGGGGCGACACTTATTTACTCAGAAACCAATTTATATTCCAGCAGAAATTGTGAATAGATTAAAGCTGTTCGCTCACGTTAAAGCCTAATTTACCCTTAATGGATAAAGGCTTAAAAATGCCATATCAAAATTAATATGATACAAAAGAAACATTTAAGCCAACCTAAGTGTCATTTTGTTATCAAATTTAATCATCTGAGATATAGAGAGGATTGTTTATCTGATATTATATATTGATGTCATTTGTTCCCAAGAATACAGAACTTTTTATTTTAAACACTAAACTGTTTAAAAACGATTTTTTTGACTCTATTGACAAGAGTTATATGTTTAATCTTACACCTACAGGTAAATATTGTATTCTTTCTTATGGAAGATTTTTGTCGTGCCGTATCTGGCCCACAGGTCGTTGTGTTGAGCCACCCTGATGTAGTAGTTTACTAGATCTACCACATTGAATCCTCTGTGTTATTATTATTTTTATATGTTTATGCTCACTGAGTCCCTCTAGCGGCCCTAGTTGTGAACAGCTTGACTTATTAACATCAAATTATTATCCAAATTTTTGTTTACCTGTGATGATCTTGTTTGGTTGGGATAGCAAAAATGTGAAGAGACTGCGTTCATATAAAAATAGTTACGCAAAAGCTGTAGACAATTGACATACGTTTTCAAATAATATTAGCGGTAGTTTTCATTAAGACCAGTAGATGGCAGTATTTTCTTGGATTTGTGTTGCACTAAAGCTGTCAAGAAAAATCTTTAGTGTGCAGTTAAATTGACCTAACACATTGAAAACGGGAAAGTTTCATGTTTTGACGAAAAAGATTATTATAAAGTATTATTATTATTTCATGTGTGCTCACTCACTCACCTGACACTACAATGAAATTATTGAATTTGTGAATTTGTGGAAGAACTCTATGTTCTCTACCAATTAAAATAGTTACATTTTTTCCAAAAAAAACATGTAAATAACTCATTAAAGAATCAGTAATTACAAACATAGGCAATATATGTAAACCCAGATAGAGGCCATCATATAAGGTTATAGGCATTCATACAGATGATCATCAAAAAATGCTATGGCAGAAAGTCACCACAAGATGGAGACAAAAGCACGTCAATAAGGTGTCACAATTGATTTGTATGTTTTTTTTACGTTCATGCAAGTTTTATAAATTCTAAGTTCTAAAACAAATTTAAATTTAAAATACAATTAAATTATAGTAAATATGAATATTTGAAAGTTCCACAAAAAACTAAAAAAATTGATTTCAAAATGTAACTTATTTAAGTGTGAGCACTTTAATTGTTGATAGCCATTGGCTGCTTTATACGTATGGTCTAAATTATGAACTTAATATGAAATATAAAAGGCTTACTTATGTAGTTATTTTTAAATTTCACCGAGGCTTTTCAGCAATGATTAAAAATAATCCGGAAAAACTAATAATTCTGTAGAAAGGCTACATGTCTAAAATTTGAACTAAAATGACATAAAACATCCCAGAAGAATTCAATAAAGGAAGTAAACTTACTATTGTCGTGACTGTTGCATTTCTCTGGATGGTTTAATTGTAATAAGCAAGGCCAAATCCTATATGGATACACTGCTGCAAGACAGCTCTTCATTTTATTTAAGATCATTTATTTATATAATTAGTAAAAGCATGCAGAACCAAGAGACAAAGTGTCTGATTATAACCTGGCAACCACGTTAATGTCGCTGTTGTTGTTTCCCTCCATCAGTCAAATTCCAATACAAAAGTCTCCCATGTGCCTGTTTTCAACTTTATCGTTCACAGATCAAATTTTATTATCACGTTCAAATTATTTGTAATTATTAGGATTTTAGCCTTTTTCTAATTTTCCTTACATTTTAGCTATTTGAGGAAAGCCAAGATGCACATGGTACAAAAACTCCACACAGAGGACCCGGACCACCCCTGGGGATCGAACCCAAGACCTTCTTACTGTGAGGTACCCGCTGATCTAAGTGTAATAAAGCGTGCTGATTAATTAAAAAGTAAGAGAAACGATTGTTTGATGTATAATTTCATACACAAACGACATGGAGTCAAATCACTCAAGGACAAAGCTTAAAAACTGAATCCTCTTTGCTCTCCATCTCAGTTCCATTCACTTCCTTTGCAGTATCTTAATATCTCCTAATTAGATCCGGTCTGCACATACATTTTATAGAAATGTGTCCATTTTGATAAGGAATATAATGATTGAAAAACGCAACACTTGGTAACCATTAGGATATAACCTTTAATTAATTAGTAAAGACCTTTTAAAATCAGTTCCTATAAATGCTTTACTTTATGTCAACATATTTCATGTTGTAGTAATTTTGGCTATTGTAGAGTATCGTAGACTACTCTTAATAAGTTCATAATAAAAAAGTGTTGTGGGAAGTAAAATATTTCCTTAAAGTTCTGTAAAATCATACACAATTATTTAGCACTTAACAAGTATTCAATGGTATTTTAATTACCTGGATACTGAAAATCATGAATTTTGTGTGTTTGTTTCATGGCTACCCGAAGCAACAGAATAGATAATAGCATAACTAATGTAGTAATAGATAACCACGTAGCGATAGTAATAAT
>JAOTRQ010000034.1:1255256-1268622 GCA_028565875.1 Hoplisoma paleatum
AGAGATACAGGGTTGGGGAAAGACCTGGCAACCTACCCCGTAAAAATGTAATTGCCAAGATACTCTGGGGATCGGTAGCGGTTCACAGAGTAACCCAGGGTCGAATTCGACTGAAGGGTAAAATAGAGAGAGAGAGAAATTGTTACTGACTGACTTTATATTCTACACTGTACACACCTCCAAGTAAGAAAATGCTGGAAAGCTGCATTAGATGATATTGTTGTTGGTCACACATAATACTGCTGTGCTGTTAGAAACCTATAGTTCAATTGTGAGTCCTTGTTTTGACTAAATAGTGCCACTACGTTAGATATATATGAGCTGACATAGAGAAGTTAAGAATCATTAAGTCATTAATATGCTGCAGCTTATTTTATTAACAGTTTCAGTAAGTGTTTTCAGTATTAGTTCTACTTGCTTGTACATGTCCATGAAGCATTCTTATACATGTGGGAGCACTGTCGGTTAGATCACGCAAATTGACCAGCAGCACAGCCTCAAGCCAGAAGACCAGGCCAGCGATGGAAAGCGATTGTCACATGAAAGATTTATTAGTTCACTGGGTGAAAGGGGGAGGCTGCAGAATGATTTTAGCATGGCACATGCCATACATAGTGGCACAGTAATTAAAGGGACAAGGTCTTGGACGCTTGGACCCCACTGCAGCATGCCATCACCCTCACATGTCTGCTCTCAACTCTGGTCTATTCCAAAATCAATTATCTTTGGAAAACAGCTGTAAGGCCCTTACTCCTGCCACTCTCTCCTGAAGTGAAAAACACATTTGAAACTCATTACCACACGAAGCAAAAGGCCCTTTGCATTTTTAACAGTATGATTTTAAATAAATTATGTTTTTTTCAACCTGATAATAATTTCAATTCCTTTTCAGCCTGCAGGTGTACACCAAACAGATAACATTGATTGACTTATTTATAAGGCAACAAAAAAGTAAAATAAGGTAAAATAAGGATTATGTTTTCAATTGCCATTCCTTAAACTTTATATAAAATCGTATGGTTATTGTCACTTTGTAACATACCTCTTTTAATACCATGTATACAGTATGAAGAATAACCTTTTAAGCAATTTAAATTACATTTTGCACAGAGCCAGAGGCTTTTCATTTTACAGCCGTGTGGACCACGTTGATCATGAGATATATCTTTAAGAGACGGTTGATAACTTTGCATGTATATAAATTTATCAAGTTCATTAATCTTAAATATAAAACTTTATGAGCCCAGGTTAAAAACTTTTCTCTCGCCCAAGATTGTCATTTCTTTGCATAATTCGTAGTGTAACTGAATTCACATTGTTTACATTTTTAAGTGACTTAAACTTTATTGTCATTAATTGTGATTTTCTTACAAATAAACTTGTCTTTGTTTTTTAAATAAACATTTTTCATTCACCAAGTGTATCCAAAACTGTTTGGAAAATTGTTAAATATATAAACGACTAATGTATAAAAAGCAATAAAAAAACAGCTAGTAAAAAATAGACATAATAGACAATAAAAACTATACAGATAAAGGTATATCAATAACAGCACATAATTATGAGAACTAATTATAATTTATCATCTTTTTTAGATCCAGACTCCTCCACTTGTTGAATTTTTACTACATTCTCACAAAAAAAACATATTTTTTCTAATTACTCTTAATTTACGTGTAACGGCATTGTATTATTATCTGACATTATTCTATTTTCCTTCTATTTCCTTTATATGTTTTATTTGTGTGTGGCTGCAATACTGCAAACTTCTCTACGTGAGATAATAAAAGTCTTACCTTAACCTACCCAACCTTATTTAATCTCATCTCAGCAATTTATTTGTACATATTTGTACACATGTCATCTAAGATTGCTTTATGTTTTGCAAAACCTTTTTTGGTACAGGGTTAGAAAAGCAACGAATGCACACAGTCAGGGATTGACTCATCATGTCTGCCTCTTTTAAAACAAAGAGATGATCACTGGCAGCTCGCTGGGCCTCTATCTTGTCTTGCTATTTACACTCCACTGCACAGTCCACTGAATCATCCAAGCTGGTTGAAATAAAAATTATAATCACTCAATCACAGGTCTTTTTCGGTATTGGTGGGGGAAGAACCGTCTAAAAAATCCTTGACAGAGGAAGAGATAACTTGGTTTTGTATTTAGTAAATCAGAGCTAACATTCAAAATGAAGTCAGAGTATTGTCTGCTTCAAACGTCCAAGTTAATTTGAAAAATTCAGCATAAAATGAAGTCAAAACACACACACACAGGTCAATTTAGTAGCTCAAATAGTTCTACAATCAGCAGTAAATCAAATAAAACATAATGAGACATGAACACATTCTATAAGAATGGCACTGAACATAACTCAGGGGCTTCTTGGGTCTTTTTGATCAAGTACATTTTAAGAACTTTAACATAATAATTTAAAACCAAGTACTTTCTAAGACTTTGACTGCGGGAAGGCAGTTCTTAGCCAGCCAGCGTAAACATATCAGCTCTTAATGCCTCACAGCTGAAACAAATAAGACCTGAATCAATTAGTCCTGAATGAGGCTGCTTTAGTCATGCTAATGCTGCGCTCACTGACCGTATTGTTATCTGTGCTGTCAGAAGATTGAACAGAAGCTGCACCCGGCAGGTGCCCAGGGGCTGGATGTGTGTGGCAGCAGGACATACACTGATAATCCAGGCAGGTCAAACAGTTTGTTGTGACAAGCTTACCTGAGTAACAAACCTCTGGTCCGTGTCTGACTTTCCCAGTATTAGAGACCTTATAGAGATCTTATATGTTTGTTTACCCTCTTGTCTTGGATGAGGACTGTCTGAGTGCTCTTAAGCAAATCCAATCCAAATCGACTACGACTGACTTCCCCACTTCGAATTTTGCTTGATTTTGAATGTGGGTGTCTTTGTTACCGAAATGAACGGAAAAATGTCTTAAAAAATAAACTCTAGAGACAGAAAGGGTTAGGGTGCACCTGCACAGGAAACTACTTTACAATGTATATCTGCTAAAGCTTAACTTCATAAGACTGAGCCTTGCCTAAGGCAGTATATGATGGCTTTTAAGAGGGGTGTCATGCGCTAAACTTATGGGTGTCATGCAGTAACTTTAATTGTACTACAGCTGAGCTGGTTTCTCAGGTATTTTAAATACTAAACATATTCAACCAACACAGTTTACTGTAGACCACATCTATGTTGCTTTGTAATTTAAGACTTTAAAATACATGTGGGTGGCACCCTGGCTTAGTGATTAGCATTGTCATCTCACAGAAAGTTCTAAATTTGATTCCTGGCTAATCCCAGGCCTTCTGTGTGGATTTTACATGTTCTTCTTGTGTCTACATGGGATTCCTACACATACTCTGGTTTCCTCCCTCAGTCCAAAGACATGTAGTTAGATTAATTGGTGATCTCTGCACAAAACCTGCTTCCTTAAATACTTTACAGCACTTCAGTTGGTAATGGAAGACTTGCTTTAAGTTGCCATGCTCTGTAAACCCATGTTGTAAAGGTACTGGTGCAAAGCTGATGTTGATTCGTTTAAGTTTATTTGTTTCCAATCATATTGGACTGCCGTGTCTGGCTGATAAAACAACAAAATAAAATGGCGCCATTTATTTAAACATATCTGTAAGTTGATATATTTTGCATCATGGTATTGTATTTTAGATAATCTAACACTCCAAAACATCCTTCTTTCGGATAATAAGTGCATGAACATTTTGTTCTCTTGTCATCTTAGAAGAAATTCCAACTAAAGTAAATTCCTAACAGGATTAAAGAAAAACAAAATGTAATAATCATATGTTCATATTACTGTTATGCAATGTATCAGTCCAGGGGAACAACGTTCTTGTCTCTCTCATTGACACTGATCAGCTTCAGATAGAACAAAGAACTTTGGCAGAATAATGGGCGGGTGTGACTGTAATTCAGTGAATGTTAATGTTATTCATTTTTTTAAATTCCAGGGATGTTTGCATTCTGTTGTACAAAATGATAAAACTAGTTAAAAAGTCCATCTTTAACAAAATATTCGAAATTCAGTCATACAGAACCAAAGAGGGTTGTCAGTTTCACTTTCTAAACAATTAATAATAACATCTCTTAACAGGAGAACCGCTCTCAAGAAGAAGAGTGTCTGCTAAAAAAACGTAAAATGTAGAACTGAAGAGAAATTGGGCTGTTAGAGTCGCAATATTACATACATCCAAAAGCATTTATACAACCTATCATTTATCCAAAGCAACTGTGAACTGCCCTATGTAAAAAATGTGAAGAATTATACAACCAAGTCCTATGGTAAGATCATGTAAACTTGAAATAAACTTGACTGTATTACTTCAACATTCCAATGTTGGATCAAACTATATAAATCATGCTATACGCTAAAGCCTGGAAGCTGTTTTTACTTTACTGTAAACTGGACTGTCGACTGGACTGTCAGACTGAACCTTGAGTTGATCAAAAATCGAAACACGAAAGACATGAAAAATTACAGATCAGAATGTAGTTGAATTGTGTGACAGGTTTTGAAACACCACAAAACATGTTCTAGCAATTACGCGAACAGAATGAATTAAAAGAATAAAACATTACATTGTACTACAATTTGAATAAAGTTATCTATAAACAGAATTGTCAGACTAATCAATGATTAAAGCCATGAAACATTTTATACAATGATGATGCCCCTGTCCACATTTATCTGACAATTTTATCTTAATGTATAAATAGATCTCTCCTTCACAGGCAAGTTAATGATATTTTAATGTATACAAAGCCAATTCTAATTTCAAATGAGAAAAAGCTGTGGTATTTTGTTTTCATTAGATTCACTTAAAAATATTAGTGAAGCAGCCATATTGTAAATCTACCCAACACACACTGTACATGCATGTCCCAGGGTGTGCTAGAAAACAATACGGTAATAATGATGTTACAAATTAGCTACGCATGTCAGTTCTGTGTTCCTTTTCTATTTGTGTATTGCTAATGATGGGAAAGCGTGTTGGGGGGGGGGGGGTATATCTTAGTGCAAGTCTTTATCGTCTGCCCGCAGCAGATTGAGCTGGCCAACCCAGCCTATTGACGCCCCTAAAACCCTCAACAATGGTATTTGCATGCTGGTTTATTCTGTAATAACACAGATATGCCAGGCAGGATTAAAGCGGGCCAAACAAACGTGCTAAGCGCTGGCTAATTGTGCTCGGAGACTGTGTGCTCCAAAAACAGATGAGAGGTTCAATTTGAAATAACCCACAGCTTTTTCTTCAGACATCTTGCTAAATACTTTCAAGTCTTTGTATGGAAAGAAATTATTTGTGTATGTGCCTTGGGGTGTTTGGAAAAGCATATTATGATATTTGTAAAATAATGACTAGTAGCTGGAAGGGGGTGGTTAATGGATTAAATGCCTATTAGAGAAAGAGGTCTTAACAGTTAAAATACGACTGACTGACAGTTTATAAATTGTGGATGTACATACTGCTTGTTCTGCAGATGTACAAAAAAGTCTTTACACATGCAGAAATATGGAGTATTAAGCAATAATAATTCTGTCTATAATTATGCCTGTCAGCTGCGTGGGGACAGGCAATAGAAATTATTACGATTTTTTAATAGCCTTACAAAATCATTACAATTATATTTGAATAAATATAATATTCATTGTTTTAAAGATGTTACCAGTAACAATACAGGAATGTATCTGTTTTTATTCAACCAGAGGAAACTAACCGTAATATCATGTAAGATATATTTCTATTTGTCTACTTGAAATAAAACATTTTTGAATTTTTTTTGTATAAATAAAATAAATGATGTGCTATAAATACGCTCACTGTAGATCAATCTCTAAAGAAAATATCTATAAAATTAATGAACAAAACACAAAACCTACAGAACATACTAAAGTACAGAACATACTAAAATATTTCTAACTATATGAAGTAAAAAAAAATGGAATGATTGTTTAAAATTCATTACAATATTGCATTACAACCTAAACATAAGCATAAATAATGTCCAATGAAACCTAATCAAATGATTGAGTACTTATCTGCTAAACACCAACCCACTACATTTCCATTACATCCCAAGAGAGATTTTAAGTGTTGCTAAGATGTCAGAAGCTCATCATTCATTGTGTTGTGGTGTAAAATCCTATTTTCTGGTACATGGAAAGTCCTAATCCTTAAGTACAAACACGACAGATAATGATAAAAAAATCACTGTGTCACTGACATGGTAAAGATTTTACTCCTATGCCCTTTTTATTTATATTTTGTGGGCAATTACATAATAAATATAATATTTTATGGCACATCATTGGCCTTATGGTAAGAGAACTGGGTTTGTGATGAGAAGGTTGCTGGTTCAATTCCCAGAGCTAACATCAAGATTTGAGCAAGACACCTAATCTCTGACTGCTACCCTGGGTGCTGTCACCAGGGCTGCCCATGTGTGCTCATTGCCCTTTAGTATTTGTTCACTAGTGTGTGTAAATGTTTTAATGTATTTTAATGTAAAAGGTTTGCATTGAGGAATATTTCTCTTGTATGTTAAATGCATTGGTGAAAAGAGTAAATTCTAAGAACAATTATTTAACATGCAGTCCATATATAATTATATACCATAAATAACTGATTACAGCACAAATAAACCTTATTTTTAGTACCATAAGTTTTTCTGTAATCATTTATTTTTACATAAATGAAATGATATTTGTGTCTGTTACTTGTGTACTTTTGTATTTACATCAGTTTTATAATTTAACATTGATGTAACTGCACACAGAATTCCTCTATAGATAAATTGCAAAATTCGTCTCTTATTTATAACAATGTCTAGTCTAATAGAAGCGGTGAGGCAGAGAAGAGCATTTTGTCCTGAGGATAGGTTAATCACTGCTACCTGTTTAGTCTGGTTCGACGAGCTAATTCCTCCGAAAGGCAAATGGCACACAGCTCTATCTGAGCGTAGATAAGCCGTGTTAATATACACAGCAGAATGGAGGGTCAAGAGCTGAGGTGGTGTTATCAGCAAGACCTCAGACAAGGCACCCTGGAAATAAACCCACACACAATAAACCCCCAGTCATTCTCTCAAGCAGAACTATCTCTCTGCAGTCCAAACCCTGCTTCATCAGTTTATATTCACAAATGTTACCCGGCAGTCTGTCTCATCACACCTCAAAAAACACATGCACCCTACGTACATTTTCCAAAAAGCCAGCTAATGGGTGACATGGTTAACTGGATGATCAGAGTGAAGGCATTAAAAGATAAGATACCGTGACAGTACATTTCAAATTAGTTCATAAAGTGGCATGCTGCTGTTTGGAAGTGTTTGCACTCTATCAGTCAATGAAAAAAGACTAAATTAAATGATGAAAGGAGTTGTGCATTATGAAATATTTGATGGTTGTAATTGTATGGCTGCCACTGACATATGTAGTCTAGTGGGTTAAGCTTTGGGCTATCAATTAAAAGATTGGGGGTTCAAATCCAGGCTCTGCTACATAGCCGCTGTTGGGTCCTTGAACAAGACCCTTAACCCTGTCTGCTCCAGGGGTGTTGTACAATGGCAGATGATGAATTACAACCGAATAATTGACATATAATAAATGAAATCATATTATGATTATTGTCAAACTGGCATTAATGTGAAGCTTCTGATAATATTGACCAATAAGTAAATTTAAAGCTGATTACTGTTATATAGGAATTAAGTAATTATCACATGATAGAAAAAAAACTATTCTGATGCTCTACAATACTATAAAAAATACATTCATACATAAATCAATACAATACTCAATTTTACCACAGTAAATTATACCACAGCAATCTTGGTGAATACACTAAACACCTGAACTGATTTTTAGTTTATATATTATATATATATTTCTCCAATTAACCTAAATCTTCAATTAATCTCTGTTATTTCCAATTAATTTGAATTCATGTCTTTAGTCTGAAACACAGAAAGACACAGAAGAACATGCAAAACCCACACAGAAAGCACTGGATTATCTTACTCGGAAATCAAACCCGGGACTTCTTGCTGTACTATCAGTAAGCCACCAGGTCCATGTATTTATTTATTTGACTGTACAAAGAATTACTCTATAGGAGGACCTATTACCCATGGATCATGAACTATTTTCCTTTGTTCTTTGGCTGAAATGAATTTAGCCAAACCCGTTTATATTCTAATTTGATACTGAATGAGTTGCAATCACATGATAAATGCTGTGCTTCGATTATTGTTATTACATGTTCCAACAAAAACGCAGACATCAGACATTGTATCTTGATTTGGTGTAAAATCCCATTTTCTGCAACAAAGATAATCCCTAACTCCCCCAGATTAAGCGCTGATTTACATGCAAGCCACACTTTCACAAAGGAACTCTGTCACTGGTGCGGAGATGCTTCTCCTCTATAGCCACAAGAATGTTAATACATTTGTCAATATAACATTATATAGTTATCACTTAAAATAAGACTTCTTATTACTTTGGTTTTGCAGAGAAAAGGTCAGATACTCAACAGAGGATTAAATTTCAGAGGGACTTCCCTGACATAATGCTAAATAATTATAGAAAGAATGTATCTTGACTGTAACAGACATAAGTGATACAGTTCTGAAAGCATAAAGCTAGTAATGGTCAGACAAAGGTCAGCTTACTTTGTGAATCTGTTCTTGATTTAATAATCAGACAACAAAATTATACGGAAGAGCTTTTACTCTATGACCTTGACTTTTTTTATACACCAGCAGTTCACTTAGACTAGCACGCACCACGTCCCTGATTTACACACTCCTAAAGGTTGATTTGAATAGATGAATGAGGGTGGTGACAAAACAACAAGGTTATCAAAACACAACCGTCAACCTCAATTACAGATATATGAGTAAACAAAAGGTTTCTCATGAGCTGGAATTCGTCTATTTGTAAAAAAAAAATAAAAAAAAGTGAATACAATTAACTGCACGCAAAAATGCCTGGGTATGTGCAGCACAGCTTAAGACTTTCATGGCCATCCTGTCTGTCTTCTTAATTGTGGCAGTAAGATGGGTATGCCATGACAAACGGTGGTGGTGCACTAACTGGGGGAGGACAGCGTGGGACATTTTACTGAATCTCTGTGGTCAATGAGGTTGTTATTGTCTGTTCAGAAGCTGCTAATTTGCTGAAGGAAGTGCCAAAAAGACCTTTCTGTGCCACATTCTCCATTCACAGTTCCTTGCTATTCTTTCTTTGGCAGACCTCCCGTTACAGATCTGAAGTGCTGGGAATCCAAAGGGGACAGAACCTGGAGAGAAGACGCTGGCGGTAATGAACCACTTCAAATGTGCGCTTACAAGCATGCTGGGGGGAGGACGTTGAGTGCATATAGGGGTTCGGAAATGGGGTGGGGGGGTGTTCGTGATTCTTGGGCCCTGAGAAAGGTAGGCCTGACAAAGCCTGAAGGTGGAGAGTGAAATTTAGGCATTCTCTACATGCCCTAGTCCTTTACTGCAATGGACCACTTAACACAAGAGCACCTCTCACCTGCCAGGCACGGTGGACCTACCACAATCTCTGTTTACAGTTAGTCTCTCAGCACCCCTCTGGACCCATCTGCGCCAATTCAGCCTTTAATTCACCCTTAATTTGTTCCAATTCAAACATGCTGTTGTGCTGCTAAATATTTGTGTTGGGCAGACAAAAGCTGCTAGCACAAACAGCAAAAACAGAACACACAAAACGCTGCGAAAAGGATAATGAGAGCTATAGCAACATGCTATAATGCAATGCCTAAAAATTAAACTACTAGGAATAACAAGTTAATATTGAGATAGACAGCCAGATTGATTAAATGATTTTTCAATAATATATTTTAGATGTTTTATATTGTTTTTAGCTTGAGAATTCCTGTTCTTTTACACACAGTGGAATCAACATGCCTGACTTAGTGGATCGCTCTCGCCACAGCGCCCTAGGAGCAGTTAGGGTTAGGAGTCACATCACAATGTGTAAAACAAATAAATTTTTTAACATGAAAAGCATTCCTTAAACAATGAGTGAATGTACAATGTGCAAGTATACTTACAAATGAATTATGAACAAAATATCAAAAATTCCACCCTGTAAAGAGGATGAGATGATAATAGATGAAAATTAATTCAATCTTTGCACATGTCAAAAGAACTGAGAAAATAAAGGAAATAAAAATAAACAAATCTACAGATTTGTTGTCTGACAGTGCAACCCTTGAAATAAGCTTCTATTGGCAGGTCGGTGTGTGGCCAGAGGAAGTATCTAATCAAACCTGGGAGGTTCAGCGTACCTCGCGTTCTTAAACAATGAGACTGATACACATAATACAAACAACGTCAAAAAGAAGCCATTCTATTCACAACGAAGAAATGTCCTCCCCAACTGTTTTGCCTCTTAGCACAATGACTTCCTGCTTTTAAATTAACCACCATCCTGATTCAAGAGGCCCTGTCTCTATAGAGTGGACTCCAAAGCCCCCCCAAATTTCCGTTGTGCTTTTGTGCCAAGCCTGGCCACAGTGAAAGGTTCAGTCAGGGTATTGTTGCCAAGAGAAGCCAAGGGAGAGCGAGACATTGTACGACATGATCTCTTTTAAGGTGCCACTCATTGTTGGAGCCAGCATGGGTCAAAATCCAGTATGTCCAGTGAGCAGTATATGATCTGAGAGAACGTAAAATTAGGGTTTTTTTTGGCGCCAACCTTTCACATATTCATAGCATCAGATCTTAATTCTTTCACTTTTGTAAGAACTTAACGGCAAGCCCTTTTGTGTAAATCATAACACAATCAGTGACAGTCCGATTGTGGTGGGTGTCACGGCTACAATAATAAAGCCAGACTGATTGACTGATGGGGAATTTTGCAGTTCATTATCCAATCAGACAGCAGCACCGTAACGGGTGCTTGTCACTGAAGAAACTCTCCTAGCGGGGGCAGATGTCACTCTGCTGTTAAGATGCTGTTAAGATGACAAGCACTAGAGCACAGTGCCAAGAGAATGACATTTTCCCTTTCTCACTCTGATGAATGAAGAGATGAAAGAAAGAACGAGCGTAACAAGAGAATGTGCAAGTCGAGGCACTGGGAGGACACAATGTGACAGGCTCCATTTTGACATCTAAATTAAAGCCAAGACGGGGGAAATTAGCCAGAGAAAATAACGTCTGACAGCATTATCATTTTGTTTATATTCTGCTAGCTGCTGCTTGCTGGGAAGAACTACAACACACACAGCAGTAGTTCTATACTACACTGTCAGCACTGCTGTTGAAATGACCTAAATGAAAGAACAGAAACAAAATTATATTTAAAGCAGAGCTCAAGGAATTTAGAAACGTTAAGCCACATAGAGCCACATTTTTATACCCCAATATTAGACCAGTGCTACTATAAAGTAAGATATGATTTTATACTGATATGTCTGATTTCAGCACATTGTCCCAGTAGCATAAAATCACTGAGCGTTTGTAATAATAAAGATTAGAAAAATCTCAAAAACAATGCCAAATCAACAATTTGGTCCCCAAGCAGGAGCAGCCATAGGATTCACTCATTCATGCACTCATAAAACATGCCACTGTCTTTTTCTTTAGTCTAAAATGTGTAACACTGTCACCTTAGAGCAAGAAGGTACTGGGTTAATTCCCCAGGCAATCTTTCAGTGTGTAGTCAGGCTATTTGGAGACACTGGATTGCCCTTTAGGTGAATAGGTGTGTGTCTGATCAACATCAGATGAGCAGAGCTAGATTTGAGCATCACCACTGACCGGTTAGCTCGTCCACTGACACCTTACCTTGTGTGGATTGTTTTATTACAATTCCAGGTTCCAATTCAAAGTGTATGACAATATCGAATAAATACCATAAATCTGAACGTGTATATTGAAAATTATTTATAGATTTCTGTCTTTTGTCTTTGCTCTTTGCTCTTCAAAGTAAGTTTTTATTTATTCACTCAAAAGCTTTATATGTATATATTTGTGTGTGTGTGTGTGTGTGTGTGTGTGTGTGTGTGCGCGTTGATCTGACTCTTTGTGTGTTGGAATTTATATTAATAGTATTTATATTAATAATTCTCGATTAATAATTAATCTAATTTCTTGCTAATAATCCCCCAAGGTTTAAACTATAAGTCACTTCTGTAAGTGGTTTGCTATTTCCAGATATATTTTTATTTCCTGATGCTATGGTTGCCGTCACCTCTAAACAAAAGGCGGGTTATAGCATGGTTGTTCACCTGGTCATGAATTGGTGCTCAGTCTGTTTAATGTTTTCTGTGTGGTTCATCGTGCACCATGGACCTGGATTATAAAAACAAAAGACATGAAAAGAGAGATGAGCAAAAATGAAATGTGTGAGTGAGTAAGGTGTGTGTGTGTGTGTGTGTGTGTGTGTGTGTGTGTGTGTGAGAGAGAGAGAGAGAGAGAGAGAGAGAGAGAGGGAGGCAGGACACGAGGCGAGACACAGTCTTGGCCGCGGGGGCCCGAGCGCCTGTGCTAAGTGATCTGTATTCTCCTCAGTCGTCAGTTCTCTAACCCTGTGAAATTAACAACACTTCCCTCCTCGCTGACCTTTCACCCCTCACATAATACCACATCCAGCCAGCAGCATGCATGAGCGTCTCGGCCTAATGTCAAAAAAATCCAAAATGTCCATGTCAATGTTTTCATTAAATACAGCCGCCAGTGGGGAGACCGGGCCCCCCGCCGCCGTCCCCTGTCACCGCCGCCACCGCCGTCGTCCTCACCGCCAATATCAATACTAATATTATTAATATTATATCAATACTATATACACATTTATTATCAATACTAATAGTATTAATATCAGTACTACATACAGATATAATAATAGAATACTAATACTACCAATATAACATCAGTACTATCAATTTTACATATATAAAATACAATATATCAAAATACATATATAATATCAATACTATATACAGATATATTATAAACACTCTATACTACCAATTTAACAAACACTGTATAAAGATATAATAATATAAATACTGTATTAAATTAATATAACTTAAATACTATATATACATCATATCAATACTAATACTACCAATATAACCAAAAGTAAATACACAAATAAATACCAAATACAGATTTAATATCATCAATAATATTGATATATCGATAAAAATAAACCCCTTTAAGATTTAATAATATTAAATGAAATTTAAGAAGTGAAAGTGTCTGAACTCTAAAAGCACACTGAATACACACACACACACACACACACACACACACACACACACACACACACACACACACACACACACACACA
>JAOTRQ010000034.1:1268722-1281945 GCA_028565875.1 Hoplisoma paleatum
TGTGTGTGTGTGTGTGAGAGAGAGAGAGAGAGAGAGAGAGAGAGAGAGGGAGAGAGAGCTCCATCTACTCAGACTAAGGGCCCCATTAACTTGACCACTTGCCCTTTGCACACAAAGGCTTCAGCAGCCCTTTACTCCTCCCATCCAATTATGTGTGATTAGGCTGAGTGTGCTGTGTCAAGATGGAGGAGGGAAGAATAGAGACGCCACTCTCATTCACTCTTTCACCTACACTCCTTCATACACACACAATATCCTTCAACCATATTGCCTATTAAAAATGCATGTAGTTTAAACAAACAAGCCAACAATCCTCCATTCACAACAAGCACTGCCCATCCACAAAGAAGTTGTTATACTTTCAGAAGCCAGGAACCAGCACAGCATGTGCTTCTCAGCAGACACTTCTGTTGATTTATCAGTGACTCAAACACATGACTGAACACTGTTTTTAAAAATCAGAAAAAAGAGCAAAGTATGGCTAATTAGCAGCCTTGTTAGTGGCTGTGATTAGCCAGACCCTGGTTCTTAACAGTTTCACTTGACACGAGCATCATTAATGCTGCCTTTGAGCCATTTAGCATTTGCTTCCATTCATTTGAGTGTAAACAGATAAATTAATATTTTTAAAGATTAATAAAGGTTTCAGGGTGGCGCAGCACAAAGATTTTGGCACCATGGATTTAAAGCCCAGTAAAATGTGCATGTTGCTCTGATGTCTGATAAGTTAACTCTTGAACATGTATTAGCCAACTCTTGTTGTCAGTTCTTCCAAGTTATAAAAAAAAATCAATAACTAAGTGAATAAAATGGGAATGATTGTCCTGTAGTAATTTGCTGCCCTAACCACTAGGTTTTTGGAACTGACCACACCCTCGATTGGGCCAAATTGATTATTAACGACAATTATTTCCACTGTATAGAGTTTGGAACGTAGATGCTGCAAAGCAACATAGATCAAAAACTCTAAGTCAGAGGTCAATTCTTCAGAGGTCATTGTCTCAAAATCCCTTCAGGTTTCCTTATTAACCCTAATTTTCTTATTATCAGGTTTTATCTCTCAACATCTGGAATATATATATGTGAGTAATGATGCAAGGTAATAATGGTGCTACCAACAGATGGGTTGCTTGTCCAGGACGTATTCAGTCAAGAATCACAGTGTTTCTAAGTGGCACCAGACTCAATACAACAACAACCAGAATTAAACTATTATTGAAAATGAATTTAATGACTTTGAGTTTCAAAATCCCAAAAGTTCTGCACCTGGTACACATATACAAATACAAGATACAAGCATGTGCACGGTGAGTGTAATATTCATACAGTTAAATTTCATCTTATGACAGTTTTTATTATCTATAATAAGCTTGGTGCTTTGGAAGAAAAAAAAGCTGGGTGTAGAACTGTGTTACAAGGGCAAATAGGGAGGATTGACGGGGGGTAATATTAAAATTCATGGCTTCATTGCTTTAAGAGCATTTGTATAAGAAAAAGATTAGAATGGGCCAAGGAGGGGCTGTCAGCATTATCAGTACTTTTCCTGCTCCATGCTGCTTGCTTTCTCCACTGAGACTGGAGAGTTAAGAGGATAACTAGGCCCTGGTTGAGCTGTATTGGGGAGGCTTGTAGAGAGCAGGTCATCCCAGTTGCTTTTCCACTTATAAAAATGTCTTATATTCTTCATCCGGTGCTCAAAGTTCAGGAGAAACGTCATCACATGCTAGCTCCAACTTCCATAGAAATAACAATTCGCATATTAAATGAAGTTGAGTTAAAAAAATACTGTATGTTCTGTCATAAATGCTCACAGTATTATTTGACATGACTTTATTGAACAAGGCTGATTAAAAACATATCATGTTATAACCCTACAGGTATGTTTGGTCGCTGAATTGGTGATCCTATAATACTACAAATGTACTTTTGAGGACATTTTATGGGTCTCCAAACGTTATATTATGGGACGTTATATTATGGGTCTCCAAAGTGCAATGTGATCCACATTAGTGATCTGGCATTGTAATACACCAAATGCCCTTCCTCACACAACCCTCCCTTATATCAGGGCTTGGCACTACAATAAGTTGGTGTATGCATCCTTGTTGGTAAGTTCCTATAATATAATTCAATGTCTTAATAACATTGCTGCATGTCTTTGGACTGAAACCAGAGCACATGGAGGAAACTTCAAAGAGACATTAGTTGACTTAATGCAGAATAAATACATAAATGACCTTGAATGAACACAGAACTGTGGGGGAAACATGTGGATTGTAGTCTGGTAAAAATAGAAAGGATTGTCACTGAGCAGCCAAAGGGGAACTTTTTTTTTTTTTTTTAGCAGAAACGTAGTTTAAAGAACAAATAGCTGTAATTTACATAATGGCAAAAACTGTAATTGGGTTTTAACACTTTATTCTAATCCTGGTGATACTAATGTATACCAACACTTTTGTATTGGAACAGACATATAGTTGATGTCTTAGCTTTTAATCTAAAATCACTCAAGAATGAAGCTTGAAATTCCCTATTGACTGCTAAGTGATGTAGCATCATTTTGTACACATGTATTCCCAAGCCAAACAGAATCAGCTCCATCTGCACAGGCTCAGCACTGCATGCTGCACTGACTAAAAGGAGATAAGAGGAACGATTCAATCAGGCACTAATCCTCACCTGCCCATTCCAATCCACCCATTTACATGTAGGTACATATCAAACCCATAGAGCGTCCACAGCCTGAGCTTCCTGTTCCTAGGGATCCAGTTTCTAATTTTTATAAATGAATGGATAGACTGAAGTGGGTTGATGAATATGCCAACACATATGTGAAAAGAGAGTGAGATGAAGGTGTGACAGCTTGATTTAAACCACTAGCTGACCGCGACATGACCTGAGCATAGTCCCTCAAATCTGGAGACCTGGTAACTCTACCTGTGCTTTTAATCCTACACTTTAATTTGGGTTGAAACTTGACCTGCTTCCCTGATCTTGGTTCTTAATTGGAAGGTAAGTCCACCTGACTTACTGATCCTGTATTGTAATTGGAGGGTAACCCAAGATGGCCAGCTAATCTTGCGTGTTGGATGCAACCTAAGTGCCACAAATTGTGCCAAGTGTCACAAAAATATCCATCAGTCTAGTACATGCTGGTATTCGATTTCAACCTATTCAGAACCAATAATTTTAACACAGACTCTCTCACACTCTTACATGCCCCTGCCTGCTCTTTCTCCTCCCCCCATTGTATTGTAAAATCTTGTTATGCCGCTTACTTCCATACAAGCGGGGCATGATCAGGAATAAGTGGGAGGTGGCAAGGACACAAATTCGAATTTATTTTTATGTTTGTATGGTTTGTGTGTTTGTAGGTTGATTTTCTTCTAGCCCTAACCTCAGAAAATCAGAAGCTACTTGAGGAGCAACAATCAAACTAGAAATAAGTAAAATACATAAAATAAAACAATTTACACATTTACAGATGTTAATAAATAGCAATATAGGTGATCTAAATAAGTGCCTGTATCTATAAAATAATCTTGATTACATTCTTAATTCTTAAATTTTTAAATTGAGATAAAAGACTCTAATTTGAAGGTTTTCTGCAGTGTCTTGTGAGACAGATGACTGAAATGATGAGCAGGCAATGGTAGTGTTTGTTTGTTTGTTTGTTTGTTTGTTTCATGAATTTTGTGCTGAATTATACTAGTGACGCAGAATTTTATGTAACAGGTTTAACTTTAAGTTCTTCTACTTCCTCATAAATAATTTTCTGTAAAAGGACCAACGTACAACTTCACAAGGCTATATAGCGTTACAAATGTACAATATTAAAAGATTGAAGAATAGCTTTATTAGCTTGATCATTTTTGTAATTAGCTTTTGAAATATTGTAATGTTGCCACCAGCATTATTTGAAAAACCTTTCATTAAATTTGATTTACAAGAAGAGAAATTGATTCATTATCTTTTGAAAAATAGAAATATAATTCAATTATAATACAGCAATATATGCTATTAATTTAGTATTATTTTTATTTAAATGATACATTAAATAATGAACCAATTGTCACCCAAGTTCTCTTTAATAAATCAAAATGTATTATTATTATTATTCCATCCATCTATTATCTACCACAGCTTAATCTTATTTATAGTCACAGTGGGACAAAAACTCGGTAAATACACAAAACACCTGTTCTGTTAATTGTTAATCAATTTATTCACTGTCTTCAGTTTTACAAAAAAGCTTTATAATCTCATTGCTATTACTACAACAACAACAACAACAACAACAACAACAACAACAACAACAACACAACAACAACAACACATCTGGGCCAATCAGGAATTAACCACAGCTGTTTGGTATTAGGACTGGACCTAATTTTGTAAGAGGACTGTTACATTTTGCTACATTTAATACTGTTATTTGTGCTGTTTTTAATCATATACTTAAATGCAGAGACTACAAACATCACAAACACACCAAACATCTGGTTACTGCTTTCAAGCACCTTATCACAGCATCCAGCCCTACAACACATGACACTGTTCTACTAGTCTAATGCTGTGTGTTGGACTAAATCCATCCCCACATTTTAAAGCCTTAAACATCTGAAGGACATTGGATTTTACCAAAACACCATTCCAAAAAGATTCAATCTGTGAACCTAATTACAAGGTGGAAATGGTGTATAGGTAAATAAAGCATGTTCACTTGGTCCTCATTTTTCCAACACTATTTGTGTGTGTGTGCCTCTTAAAACAGGGTCACAAATGAGTCTCATCCCCCAGAGAGTATTCAATTTGCCTCTTATTTTCGCAGTCAAACGTGTCTCTTTATCAAAGTGAATAGTCCAACCGTGTGCAGATAAACAATAATCTCATTCAGCGGTTAATGTTTTCCCCCTGCTCCACACTAAGCACTGCTGCGCCTTATCTCTCTGCCTGTGAGTTAAGGGGCTCCGCTTAGATTAGCCAAGGGCATCAGACAGATAAGAATCATAAATCCAAATTGCATATGAAAAATATTAAAGCATAATGCTCTATTAATCTGGTTATCACATTATTTACCTTATTCATTAAGAGCCTTGGTATGAGTACTTCTGAAAAAGAGAGCAGGAATCATATATTTTAAACGATGTATCTTGACTGGGTGAATAAATAGCCTTGGATTTAGTTAAAGAAAATCCAAACTTTTCAATTACACAACCTATTTCTGAAAAGTTGAAACATTGTGTAGCACTATAAAAAGAAGAATCTGACAAAAGTAGAAATGAATGATTTCTAATGTTTTCACTCATCGACTTCATTGCTTTTTGCTGAAAAGAATCACAAATATTAAACATTAAACTTTTAACAGAAAGCAGGTGAAGCAATAAGTTAATAAACACAAATTGGGCTTCTTTAACTACTGTGCATTGTCCAAATTTAGATTTTGCATTTAGATTTGAATTTTTTTAATCAGAGTTAAAACTTTGACACATTAATAATTAACAAGAATTCTATATTAATTGTCAGAAGCATGTTGGTATTGAAATAGAGGTCATTTAGCATAATGACCATTTAGTGTGGTAGGTTCGCACTCGCAGCAACTGTGTTTAACACACACACACACACACACACACACACACACACACGTGTGTGTGTATGCATATGTAGATAAATATATATATTTCCAAGGACAGGACAAAGAGTGTCAAATAATCCCCTATCTAAGCAATTATTAATTTATTCTTTATAACAGAATGAGTAATGGTTTGAAAATCTACACTAGGCAGGTGTTAATGTGTCTCTTACATCATTTTGCTCGTTATATCATCGACAGTGCATAAAATATTTTAGTCTGTCCAACATGTGTCCATTTAACACGGCAATCATTGAGGAGCATTTATTGAATTCTACTTTTTTTTTGGTCTGAGCAAGAGTCTGGGCACATATATCACCTCTATCTGACATATTGGCCCATTGTCTCTACATAATCTGCTCTAATCTCTATACATATATACAACATATTTTCGTCATCTGTACAATGAAACCTGAGTAATCAACAGAAACAAGTGGACATTGGCACATTTGCTAAATTACTTAGTCAAAACTAATATGGGCCCGATTAGAGGTGCTTATTTTAATCACTTATCACTTGATGTTATTGGTGATTAAATGCTTGTGGGTATGTGGGGCCATGCAGAAATGATCGTTTGATTAATTTTCTCATTTTTTGGAGCTAAAAGGGTTGTAATGACTGAAATAACACATGCTTATATAAGATGTTACAAACTGTAAAATACTACCAGTATTTTTTTCATTTATTTATGAAGGCTTTGTATAGTAAAAGTCTACTGTCTAAGCAAGTGAGAGTTTAGAGTTCAGTTCCTGTGATAGGTTGATAGGATGATCTGGTGCTGTCTAAGCTATTTTAACTGTGTTACAACTGTACATATAAAATAATAATAAATCAAATAACTATCTGTCTAAGTCTTTATTATATATTATAGTTGTAAACCTCTTGTGATGCTAAACTCATCACGGTCCACAGTGCATTAGGTCAAACTGACGTATTACAACATCGTATATGACATGGACCATCTGATACACATCTTTCCTGAGGGAGAAAAGACAGTGGAGTGACGGAGTGCAGCTCCTGAGATGACACTAGACAGCTCTCTCAACATTATTTTACATGTGTTAAAATATCATAGCTTAGCGTCATTCATTTTCACAAATACACACTGGACGGG
Source organism: Hoplisoma paleatum (assembly GCA_028565875.1). Lineage (NCBI taxonomy): Eukaryota > Metazoa > Chordata > Actinopteri > Siluriformes > Callichthyidae > Hoplisoma > Hoplisoma paleatum. The sequence goes on from JAOTRQ010000034.1 coordinate 1,275,469, forward strand.
GAACCATTACACTTATGGCTTATACACATACTTACTCCTTATCCATTTACTTAACCTAGAATGTTTGTGTTGAGTAAAAGTAAGCAAAATGTGACTAAAGTATAAGGCCATAGAACCCATGTTGCAATGTTTATTGTGATAGTTTTGTAAAAAATTACACAAATAAATGCTTTCGCTGCAAATGAAAGTATTACACAGCTAGAAATTCAGAATATAGCTTTAGTAGAAATCTTCAATACTAAATTGTAACTGTAAATAGTATGCCATCTTTGTTTAATGTTTAATTTTTAACTAAACATTTATTTACCAAGGCACACCATTAATAACAGCTTCTTATGCACAATGCTAACCTGATAATGTTGTACTGGGTTGTGCACCTAGAGAATGTAATTCTGTAAAATATATAACCAGCATTATGTTTAGTTGACAACAATTTATCCATCTAACAGGAAACTATTCTACATCTTTCACTAAAGTTATTTAGTGTTATTAGCAAACATTCTTACTATAACATTAGTAGAATGTTATATAAACGTTATGTAATCTTAATAAATGTGTAACAATGTAAGTCAGAAATGTTTTATGTTTATGTGTAATATTATACAAACGTTCTTCAAACTTTTGTAAGATAAAGATTTGTAAAAACTGGCCAGAATATTATTAAAGAAAAAAACAACAACATTTTTTATAACATGCTTATATATGTAAGATAGAATACTGGTGTCTAATTATATCAAATGTCAATTATGTTTAAACAATGACTGGTGTGGGTTTAAGTTTTGTTAAATTAAATCAGATGCAACACAATTTACAAGTGGTTTACGTTTGTCAAAAGGGCTCAAAAGGTTCCAGTTTTCCAAACACTGCATAAATAAGTTATTTGTCTAGTTTACATACCTGGTTGAATGCATCATGTTATCAGTGCAGCCTTGTTATGGACGGCTTTTGATCTGCTGGAAGAGAGAAGAAGGTTTATTGAAGAACAGAGTTTTGTTTTCCCACATCATTGACAAATTGGCATGTCAAACAATGTACTAATAATGTACAAATAAAGTATTTAATGACTAAAATAGGCTAGTTACAGCAATAATGCAAGACCAATATGTAAACAGTTCCAATTAACATTCCAAGATGTTTTGAAACATTTCAGAACTTGCATTTATCAATAAACCACCGGCTAAAATTAATATAAAAACAAAAAAGACCTTATAGAACAGGGGTAGTCAAAGCTGGCATGTGAGACATGCTTGACTAGCATGTAGATTGGATTGAAGTAAAAAACTATCTATCTACCTTTTCACCCCTGTGCTTTTACACACATTAGGTGGCAGCAGTGAGCACACATGCCAGGCAGTTCAGTCATGACCTGTTGACTGTCAGACCCTCAGACTCTTCTGATCACAAGCCCAATTCGCTAACCACCGAACAATGGCTGCCCCGTTTGCTATAGGAACGGGGACACTACTGATGACACAACTGCTTTTCACATACTACATTCTGAACCTGAACACTATCAAAAAAAATCCAGGCTGCTTTGTGCAAACTCTGACTACACTGATTACTACGTTCCAAATGCCTGGTTAAAGTTTGTAAATGTGCTGTGTGTTAGAATGCCATGCACACGCTTCTGATCTCCGAGAGAAGAGGCTATGCTCACACCAGGGCACTGATTAATAATCACTCATTATTCACATTCACTACACTAAAATTACGCCTGAGGGGGAAACAGTATTTGTCCCCGCAGCAGGGTGCCCAATCTAACGCTCCACCCACACCCCCACACCCCTCCAATCATGCAGCTGAAGCCAGACACTCCAAACTACACACTGGGAAGGTGCACCTAATCTACAAAGAAAACAATGGAGGCTAAATGGCACGTTTATGTCTTCAATCTCGCAGTCTAAATACACCACAAGGAGACAACAAAATGAGGACATGATGAGTTTAGGAATCCAAAGTTTAAGAAAAAATGGAACACTAAAGTACACAATGAAATACTCTTCACAGCAGTTACCAACATAGTAACTTCTGCACAATATATCTGGTTGTTGGTAAGTGCAAATTGCCAAATATTAGAGAATTCAAATTGCTTTTACAATGTTTAATGTATTGTTACAATGAAGTTACCATTTCTTTCTATAGCAAACGTAAAAATGTGATTTGCTTTGTAAAAACGTACAATATTTCAAGATTGGGTCCATTTCGAAAAAAGTATAAACACAACAGTAATACCTCCTTCTCCTCTTCTTAAACTTCTGTCCTTCTGTTCTTTCTCTGCATTCTAATCATTAAGTCAGATCAGTCAATAGCTTTATTATCTGCTAGCCTGGGAGCCTCTATCTTGCTATCGTCCTGTAAAGTAATTGCATTGAGACAGGGGATGATGGAGCCTGAAGAGCCTTTCATTTGCAGGTTAGTGTTTATCAGTCAGAGCCATCATGCAATGCTGTCACTCTGCTATCGGCTGCCTTGTCCTGCTTACCTCGTGTCCTTCATGTAACTTTGCACTTCAGCAATTTTCTATTTTGGCCTCTTTATCCTATTGTTGACGCCAGTGATCAGAGATTGTGTTAGGGCTACCCCTACTACATATCGGCCACAACGAAATGGTTAAAATGGTTTTAAAAATCTTTGGATATTGGCTTATTGATTTTTATCTGATCAATGTCAATCGTAATATAAGAAGCATAACAGACATTTTGTAACATATTTTCAGGCATAACATATTTGTAACATATAAAACATATATTAATAAGAACATATATTCAAAGTACATGTATAAACCTATTTGAAGTTAAGTCCATTACAGAAAGTGCTTACAGAAGTTATTGGTGACGTTGCCCAAATTTGTTTAATAATGGTGATTTGCTTATTAAATCTGTGTTTATTAAATCTGTCACATTTTCACCAGCTATTCAAGCTTTGCTAGGTGACTTCACTTTATTAGTACAGAAAGCACTGTTATTTTGTTTTAAAAATAAGAAATATGGATCGTCTACTGATTAGTCCAGGGGTCACCAACGTGGTGCCTGTGGGCACCAGGTTGCCTGAAAGCACCTCATGAGTCGCCGGCGGGTCTGTTCTAAAAATAGCTGCATATTTTGCATAATGATATTTATTTGTTTCCTATCTTGTTAAAATATTCTTGAAAATGATTGTGAGAAATCATTTAAATGATCAGCATCTTCACATAGACGAATATCATTCATTATTCATAGTAAGATGTAATTAAAGATTATAAATTTGTGATTTCACAAGTGTGTATCAAACTGGTAGCTCTTCACATTAGTTGGTACTCAAAAAGTAGCTCTCAGTTTCAAAAAGATTGGTGACCCCTGGATTAGTCGTTCCCGAACAAACCAATGGTACTAGTTTTAGTAAATGACGATATATGTCATCATAGGTTATAATTATTATTATTATTTTAAACAAGTAAAAATTTTACAGTGACAATTTTTCAAGAACTCAAGGATGCATGGTGTGGTATTTGTATAAAGTGCGTTTTTATCTTTTTTAAAGACAGCGAGAGACTCAAGTTCAGGGAAACAAAGCCAGCTCATTTCAATAACTACAGATACAAAGAATAGTCCAATCTAGTCTGCATGTCTTCTTCAAGTTCAGGGTGGAACTTCTAGAACGAGTCAAGTGTGACTAGTGGTTCTGAGATAAATAGGTACAGAACAGAGTTTTGTTTTTTTAATGACTTTGTTTTATACTGAATGCGTCCCACCAAAAGAAGCCATTGAAGAGAACCACCCTTGTGGAAAGGTGATTGCCCTTGTAAACTAGTGGTGACAGCTTGAGACAAGACTTTAGCATCATTCTGGAAGAATGCAAACCATGTCAAATACTTTTTCAAAGCCTTGTACGTCTGGAGATAATTACACTTGAATTTGAATAGGTAAAATAGATGGATATTGCAAGTTCAAGGCTGGTGCAAAAAGGGGTTGATATTCAAATCTTTGTCCATCCTTAAACTTTTATCTAAATTGTTTAAACCTTTAGTATAAAACTTTACAATGATAATTTTCAACTTTTCAATGATGCAATGCAGGTAATCAATCTAAACTATTATATATCAGCTAACATCTATCCCCACTGACTGGTTAAAGTACAACACATGGCCAGAGTTAAAGAAAAATGTCAACAGCTTTAAAATTGTGGATTTTTTCATTGTGTAGTCGTTAATAGTAGATGAATTGAGTGCTTCTGAACAGAATTAATTGATTTCCTGACTTCCACCGGAGTGTCTTTATTTTTTTCTGTAAATCATTTCAATGCCCTACACCTCCTTTTGTATTTTTGCCCTTTAACTGTGTCAGGGTTCAAAAGAATTAACCTTGATTGGGATAATTGAGCCCAGGCCAAAGTGGATTGATTATGTTTTATAAACCTATTCTTGTCCTTTTAGCACCCTCCCCTTGCCCACCCTTAGCTTTTTTCTCTGTCTGTTTCCTGCTGACAATTTGCCCCCCATCCTTTCTCACTGTCAGCAGTGTTTCTTAGATTTGAGCTCCTTTTCTTTGCATACAGTTGGAACACTTTATTCCTGCACAAGCCGCCCGGCTTTAAGGACAATTAAAGCCAGACCTTGATTTGAATATGATGTGCATGAAATCTCTTGTTTATTGCTCTGTCTTAAGCTGGTTTTTAACACAAATTTCTATCCCAAAATAACTTTAAGTGCATGTCTAGGAGCATATTTTAAGCAGCACGTTTCCCATGAATCATAAATAACGCCAAAAATATACAGTAAAAAGGCATTTAGTTAGAACTTCTCTTGTTGGCTCACCTAAATAAATCCCAATCAGTATCTTCTCATGGTATTACTGACCACATTTTGCTTAAATGTCCTGGGCATTTTCCCCCTTGTCTATGCGAGATAACTCTGCGTGATGCAAATCAGATGTATTGGTTGATATAAAATTATCCACGAGTGTGTTTGATATAATATTGTGTACTTGTGTAAAATCGACTATGTGCCCATTATGAATGTTCACTGTAAGTAACATTAAAATACTAAAAATCAACAAAATGAATAAATCTTTGGGAACAGTTTAAATGCGATTCTGTGTGAATCTAAAATAAGCTTTTTTCTAAATAAAATAGGTTGTCAATTTACAATGATAGCTTGAAGCAGCACACAAGTTATATTAGTGTAAACGAAAATGCTGAAATGTTTCTCTTTATCTTTTCAGGTGTAAACAGTATTTATTTAAAGATTTAAAGTTGGGGCGGCATGGTGGCTTAGTACCTAGCACTGTCACCTCACAGCAAGAAGTCCCAGGTTTGAATCACAGGTCAGATAATCTGGGGCTATATATATACACACACACACACACATAGACAATGACTACTGATCAATGGGTCATATTCTCCCTTACCCCTAGTGTGTTTTACCAGGATACCACACAAAATTTATTACAAATTTAATGCCATTGCTATCTTAATACATGAAACAGATTTGATTGTGTATGTGTATCATATCTCATACTGTAGAATATCACTGCCGATACCACAAGCCGGATAACCCGAGTGCTCAGCTGACTGTGAGCAGATAGCATTAATCAATAGTCAATACAGTTCACTCTCAAGCATAAGAGAAGACAGCAAGCGTTTCCCACCCTCTTAACCTCCAGCTCTATCCGTCAGAGAGATGAGGGGAAAATAAAGATTGCCTCATGAGGAAGGGTTTAGGATAAGTGTGTATGTGTGAGTGGTGTGTGTTCACCCATCAGCAGCTGAACCATGCCGAAAAGCAGAGGAAGCAAGCAGTCAATATCATAAGCCGCTTACAAGCAGGCATCCACTGCCTCTCACAACAGATAGAGACTGTCTTGTATAGCAGGCCTCTCTGTCAGTTCAAGATTAGCCGCAGCGAGAGGGATTTCATCACCTTTATTCAGAGCGGAAAAAGGAAAGCAAGATTGCCACTCAGGAAATGTGCATGCACAAGCTACTGTAACTCCTAAAAAAAAGACTTGTGGCTTTTCAGCACTCTGGTCCTATCCTTCCACCACAGAAGCTGATGATTGCTTTACACTCCACTGATTTTGGAGAGGGGGAAGATGGTTAAGCCAAGAGCACAATAACCTCTGGGAGATACATTAAAGGCCTTCTAACACTGCACAGGTGACTGGCGGATGAGTCTCTGATAGCAGAGAGAGGAAGCCAGTGAAGACAACTTTACTGCACATATGTGATTACAGAGCTTCCCACCTACCTTGCAAGCACACTAACAAAGCTTGGGTTCTGACATGATTTGAATTATAGATCACCTTGAAGCAGGGCAATAAACAGTAGCCTGCAGCCACAATATATTCAAATCTTGGACTACAAAATGAATGGGTAGTCAGCCTGACAAATATAAGCAGTGTTAACATGTAAATTTGTGTTTTCTTGTCTCACACACACACACACACACACACACACACACACACACACACACACACACACACACACACACACACACACACA
>JAOTRQ010000034.1:1285297-1318051 GCA_028565875.1 Hoplisoma paleatum
ACACACACACACACACACACACACACACACACACACACACACACACACACACACACACACACACACACACACTTCATCTAGTCTGCTTGGCAAAGCACATCCGTCAAGACAGGGAGTCTAAATCGTTTCAGCTCTGATAGTCTAACTTTTAGAACTTCTCTCACATAAACATGAACAGCCCGAGCAAGATTACGCACCAGCTCAGTGGAAAGCCAAATAGATCAATTATGTCAACTCAGACATGAAATGCAGAAAGGCAACTAAGACTTGGAGGCATAAACACATTCACTTACAACCACTACCAAACACTGAGCTGAATCCAACTTTGCAAAGCAAACTTATTTGAAGTCGACCCCTTCAAATCTTTCATTTGTGCCTTGCACCATCACTTTGACATTACTACTTAAAAGGTTAATGGGTGAATTAATTTCTTTCAATCTATTGGATAACACATTTTCCGGGTAATAAAAAGAAATGCTCTAAAGCAGTTAGTTAGCGTCTGTTTCAGCTCTACTCACCTTTTCATCCATCACATGTTCTTCTGTGGTCAGACCTTGTCTTGATGTACCGAACACTGAGCATGAGATTGTGTTGACAGAGAAGCCAAAGTTCAGCACATTCAAATGATACATTTAACTTGTAAAGCACATTATTGCCTGTCCCTTTCATTCTTTCCCCCCTTTATTCAGGTTATTTTCCTGTTAACCCTCCACTTACTGTAATTATGTTCCCCAATTATCATTTGACAACAGTGAAGGATAATTTAGAGAGAACATTACATTCATCTTACATTTATTCATCATCTTTGAAACTTTTGTCTGATAAATGTGGACACATGGTTTGCATATCCATCTAATTTCTTGGTAAAATTGTTAATGAAAGGGTCATTCTTCCAGGAAAAGTAAAATGTTAAAATAAAGGTTTGCCTGTATATGGTAAAGTCTTTTAATGTCAAATATGAATGTCCAAGAAATAATGACCTCTGGACAAATAGAAAGGTCTGAAACAAATACATTTAAAAACAATAATAGTAACCCCACTAGATAAAGCATTCATGTACATGAAGAACAGCCTAGTTTCTACAAGTGCATTTGTAAGCATGTTCTAAATTCTTACAAATAAATAAAGTAGTCTGCAAGACACAACCAAAAACAGTGCCAGGATGATCTATTCTAGATACAGAATGTTTTATTAGTATAGGTAGAGTTGTGGCATTTTCCACTGCATACCAGCATTAAGAGTCTGAATAATCGAATTTCATTGTGGTGACCCAAGAGTTGGATGTGACAGGTAAACACCAACCAACTAATATTTAGTATAAAGTATTTTACAATTATTTACAAGCTTGTATGTCTGTGTCAGGAAACTTACTAGAAAAATGTTACCTAATACACTTACCTAACTAACTTAGGTAATAGAAAAGGTTACTTGAACCTTAATATTAGCCTTAGTATTAACCTTTACTACATGATTATTTATTACAATCTTGGGGCACAAAAAAGAGAGAAGCAGAAATAACTGAGATGAAGGATCAAGTGTATGATGAAATTCTGTGTCACCTTTACAGCTGAAGCATTAAAAGTGAAACTAAAGAAAAACACTCACACAAATGGTGCAAGTTTGTTTAGTCTGACAATAAAATGAACTTCAGAAAAAAATTGTTCTTGCAATTTAAAACACAAGTGTGTTTTAATATTTTATCTACTAAAATGACTTTGTGAATAAACTCAAATGGTTCCCAGGGACCCATAAACACCTTCATTTCCTCTGCATTATTTTTAGTCACATTCCCAATAGACACTCGTTGTATGACAGACACAACAATCAGAATTCCACCTGCTTCATTTCCCCCCTCAGTGCAGAAAACCACTTAATACGACATTTGAAACATTTTATTCACTGTCATTATGATAGCAAAATCTCAGGTTCAAAAGGCTGGTAGTGTGTCATTAACATGTGGACTGTTGTTCGTGTTTAAATATTATATTAGCGTGGGCAATTGATTGAAAACATAAGGGTATAAAAACATCATATATTAGACAAAAATTATGGTACCGTACTGTTGTGACTACTTTTCTTCCAGAAAAATTAATCAAATGAAGAGAGCAGCTGCAAAAATGCAGAGAGTTTGCTTAAAGATGGGATCAAGGGATGCTGGTTTTGTAAAGGCAATATCAAAGAAAGGGTCTTATGGTAATGTAACATGTTCTTTTGAGATGTTTTTGATTGTAGAAGCTTTTTGATTTTATTAAATGTGACCCATTACCTGGCTGCATGTATTAAAACATTGGGATTAAGCCAGATCTCTTGGTGGAAACCTACAAAGAAAACCAAAAGGACCTGCTTGTCTGGGGATCAAAACTAGAACCTTCTTCCTACCCACCAATCCACCATCCCACCCACTGATATGATTATTGTGTGTATACCTGATTCTTAAATACAGTATGATGATTGTATTTCCTATCATTCTTAAACTGCTACACACAGCTAATGTGTTTACTGTGTTTATCTAAAGGCTTACAGATTGGTGTTTGCCATTTACAGTATTAAAGCAGCGCCTCTTTTAGAGAATAGTACATTTTAAACAGTAGAGTATTTCAAATTGAAGTCAAAAAGCATGTATTGGCTACATCACAGCAAAGATGGGCTAAACTTCACAATAAAACATTTTAAAAATAACTCTACACACCCGTATTAAACTTGTGACATTTTAGTAGCCAAGAAAAAAGAATCAACACTATTTATCCCAGTCTGACATTTTTGAATGTCAGAAGTATTGTTGTTGATCTATGGCTGACCTAGCATTAATGACCTATTGATGCACACACGGTTAATGGATTTGCATGCTTCTGCACTTGTGACTTAATGACATTAACAAGACCTTTCTATTGAAATCTGGTGACTACCAGTGACGTGTAGGATTTATCTGTTCTGAGCTCTGTAAAGCCACTAGAATGTTCCTTCTGACCTTATACAACTTCCAGCTACTTTGATTTGTGAGGTCTTTATCCATTTGCATTTGATGTTGGTGGAAATGAAAGGATGTTGCTCACTATAAAATGCATTACGGAGCGACTCTTTTACTTTAAGTGCAAAAATGTATCTGATTTACAAAAGCGCTCTGTTTAAAAAGTCATATTGCTGACACGCTTTCTTTTAAGTTCTAGCTGTTTAGAGTAGATAAGTTCTTCAGACAGGTTCTCAATCCCCAAACAGCATCCTTTTTTTATTATAAAAGAAAAAAAATGCAGAAAGCTGGCAAATGACCATATGTGCATGTAGTCATCTTAAGCACACACACTGAATATCCACAATCAACCTCCAGCAGCTCTGTGTGTCCTCACTGCCAGTTCAAATCCAATAGCTCCTGCAGTGGTGAATATGAAAAACAAACAAACACTCAAATCACTTCCAGCAGGAAATTACCTGCATCCCGATTACATCTGACCCTTCACCCCACCTGTCAGCAGTATTGGAGCCTTCTCATTGCTCTGTGCACTCCGCCATGGTTGGTTAAAGATGGTTCTCTGATTTGAGAAAATTTAAAAGACTGAGCAATTTAGACACTGATGGCATTAGCTGGTATTTTGTGGTCAAAAATGTTTATATACCATCATTGAAGAAAAAAGAAGCAAAATATAATAAAATATATATATAATACGTTAAACAGCTGTGTCCATTATCATGACAGCATTGCATACAATGCAGTTCTAACAATTTTTTTTCGACGGCTCCCTTTCGGGGTCGCCACCGGGATCATGATACGCAATATAAGTTTCCTCTATTCACATTGCATAAAGGAGGTCGCCACTTGATTTTATTACTGCACCTCTTGGCAGTGTCAGGTCAATTTCAATCTTATGACAACACAAAACTTATTCTCTCCAGATATATTACATAAATAAGAAGTGTGTTGGTTGCCTTATTTAACATCCTAAACATAGTTCTAGCTGATACAGACCAATTTCGGTTTACTGAGAATCTTGTTTAATATTGTAAAATCACTGACAAATATATGTCATTACATAATAATAACCATGCCATAACACAATGATAATTTTATTAATAACAATAAGTATTATTATTGTTATTATTATTGATATCACATTTACAGAGCTTCTGTACAACAATACATTTGTATAATAGATTACGACTCATTTCAACTCACAATTCAGGGTTATTCCATCACAAGTGATAGTTCATAATGTATTACTGATCATCACAATCATGGTTAAGATTATTTAAACTACGTTAAAAGCCCATTTCATTGCTTATATTGTATTTACTTACAGTTGTGTGCAGCTTTGGGTTAAACATTCTGGTTGATGCAATAGTTAATGCTGTGTGTTTCTATAAGATAAATTATATAATGTGTTTCTGATTAGATAAATTCTTGAGAATCAAACTTATGATTGTAGTAATGGACAAAGATCTGAAATAATTAATGACGATCCATTTATTGTAAATGTGGAGCTCTGACTGTCATCGTTATTTTTCCATTTTTGGCTGACCTAATAGACATGAGGTGTTTATGTGGGTACATTTTGGGTGGACAAAGAAAGTGCAAGCCCAGAAAAATTATTGAACAATCTGCTCTTTAAAATAATGTAAAATTGTGTAAGTTATGCTTATATAGGTATATGAATATTTTAAATATTTCAATTTGTTTTCATCGTATGACAATGTATTATAAACAATAGCCCCAACAGTTTGTGCTGTCAATTAGTGAAAGCATTCATGTGGCAGTATCTGAAATCTCTCACTTCATATCACTAAAACAAAACAATTAACCTCTTCAACATTTCCCCTTCTTCCCCAAGGCCTCTCTGGAGCTAAAGTAGTGCATTAATCATCTTAAGTCTCTGGTCAATATGCAGGCCGTGAGGAAAGCAGCTCAGCACTCTGCCTATTTAACAGCTCAGTGCTTTCGCACCTCTGTGGATTAGAGAAGAACGACCCGCATTTACGTATTTATTCACTCCGCAGAGACCTGCTCTTCCACTGCTCTCCACTATCAGGCAGACAGAGCTCAAGAGAGAAAGCGAATATAAGCAAGGAAAACAAAACAAGAAATTACAGTGTGCGAAAGAGCAAAGAGAAGAGACTCTGAGATAGCTGAGGGAAAGTGTGTGATCGAGAGAAAGAAAAAGCAAGAGATCATGCCAGATTGGCAGCAAGAGGGACAATAGGACAATATAGGATACTGAGAGAGTCAATAAAGAAAGAATACGTTGAGAATTGATTGAGAGAGTAAAAGCAAGAAAAATAATGATATGCAGTGAGAGAGAAAGACTACAAGACAGACGCCAGGAGCTAAAGATAGAAGGTATAACAAAGATGGTAAAGAGAACAAAGTTGGAACAGAAAAAGAAGGACAATTCCAAGAAAGTCAGTAGGAAAATGGCAGTCAATGTGTAAGAGTTGATGAGAGTTGGGGCAGGGCCTGAGAGATATCTCAAAGAAAAAAGAGAGACAGCAATGGGATTGAGAAACAGCCTGCTAGAAAGTGAGAGAAGAGTGACCTTGTAGGTCCTCCATCTAAAAACATCTTCTCCTGCTTCAATGCACCTGTACATGTGTGTATCTACCTCTCTGGTGGTGTTTGAGCAGTCAGTGGATTGAAATCTGACAGTATATTAACGGGCTCTGTTAGGAAATTGCCATAAAACCCATGAGATGAAAGAACACAGCCAGCTTCCAGCAGACATAATAACATACTGATGGACAGCACGGCTCTCAAAACATAAGAGGCACTTAAGAGTAGTGTCTTCATGCTGCGTCTGTTTGATGAACGTTGACTGGCACATCGCTTTAACAATTTGAGGAACTTTTTTTGCATGACAGCTTGAGTTTTATAATGACACATTATTACTTTATTGTCTACATCTTAGCAGTGATTGGCTTTTTCCCTTCATCTAACATGGTGATGGTGATCTGTATGTTGCTCCAGTCCATCAGATATTTCTCCTTGCATGGTCTAAATGGAAGGAAACAAGGGTGCCGGTGCATGTTGATCTGTCAACCTCTCCATGTGCGCCATGCTGCCAAAGACCACATTGCAATTTATTGCTCAAGTTCTCTTGATTTGCTTTGTCTGGAAGGTTTTCTGTATCGCCAGCATCGTCTACCATGGGACCCGCTTGTGTCTACCTGCTTGTGTGTGATGTCTTGGCATCAGTTTTGCATCGTCTTGTTCCTTTACATCCAGAGTATCACTGTGTCACCATTCCTATCTCTTAATGTGGTCATGAGCTTTGGATTATTACTAAAAGAGTAAGGTTATAGGTATCCAAGCAGCAGAGTTTATTCTAAATATTAATCACATTTGTAAATATGTGTGCTTCATCACATGAGTCATGTAATGTAAAAGTCACAAATGTTTTTTTTTGGCAAATATTTTCTATGGGTCTCCCTAGTACCATTGCATGCAATTATACGAAATGCAGGCATTTTTTGGAGGGTGTGTGTGTGTGTGTGTGAATATTACATTTTTGTAATACAAAAAGTCTGAATTCTTACTAAGAGACAATGCACTTATGTGTGAACAGTGACATTAAGGTCTGCAGGGGTTAACAGTTTGGAGGTAAAGGGGTGCCCATTTGAAACTGAAAAAGAACAAAGGTCATAGACTGGGCCTATGTCTTGACCTTCAAGATCTAGTTCTATTCCATCCAGAAAAATGGACCAGCTGAGGTACCAAAGGTCAGAAAATAAGGCAAAATGATGGGCATACTGCGCATAGTAGGAAGCTTTAGCATGAATGGAAGGGTCAGTTACTGGGGCCGCTTCTCCAAATAGAGTTGCCCTAGATTGCTGAATGGCCAGAGAACTGCAGCAAACAAAACCAGATGAGACACAATCAACAACAAGCAATGACACACAGTTCTGTCAAATACCAATTCAAGCAGCAATCTTTCAGTGTTGGGAAATTGAATCCGACGAATGTTCATATTCCAGACAGAAAGGCAAGTAAAGTGGAACTAGTATATTTGTCCATATGAGGTCAGGATTTTAGTGCATTCTCAATCTGAATCTTTTTTTTTGTAATAAAGTGGCTAGAAAGAGCATGAGCTTAATCAGTCTATAAACAGTCTGGTGAATAATGAACAATATTGGCGCACTCCAAATTAAAACCCCATTACTCACATGCAATATTCAGAGACTCTAATCCAGGCTTTTAGTGGCTTGCTGGAAGTCTGTGTACATTCGTGGGGCAACCTGGGGCAAGAGAAAGAAAAAAGAAGAGTCATGCTGCATCTCAAATAGATTCACCAGACTTCTCAATACAATAAACACTTACCTACCAAGTACCACACAATGTAACATGTTCATAAAGATTGGTAATTAATATTTGCAACATAATCACAGTGGGTTTAATTCAACACATATACACACGCACACATACACACGCACACATACACAAACACATTAATTGGGGAACTTTTTAATTTAAATCTAATTAGCCAGTCATTGGACCGTTAGAAACTGTGGAAACTGGAGAACACACAGGAAACCCACTCAGACAGAGAGCCTACAATTACTTTTACAAATTTAATACACAATGTAGTTTTTAAAAATACAACAATTACTTATACTATCATCATCATGGTCATGAATAATGTATTTGTGTAACCTGGAAATACTAGGTACACAATGAAATATACATGGTGTACAGGCTACAAATGAACAGTTAGCATTTCACATGCAAGGAATTTCTAACTAATTTAACAGTTATAAAGTAAGAAACAGCTTTACGGCGTAGAGCCTCTGAGCTGATTACAAGTTACATGACATGAGCAAATGTGACTAAAGTAAACTACTGTGCACATTAAAATATACCCACAGTGTCTATAAAGTGAATGAATAGAAGGTACGTTATCCAAGAGTCATTTGCCGAAATGCTAGAAGTGCTAAGAGAGATTGTGTAGCCTGATCTCCTCAATAATATTTAATATAAATATTGTGTCATGCTGAACTACTCTTAAATATACATCTGATAAATGTAAGTGCCAATTAGTCGAAAGCTATGCCTATTTAATCAAGAATCATATAGTAGTGTGTCACAACATCAGTGGTACTAATTCCATTCAGAAGAGGATTGTGTACTTTTGTTTGCAACATACAATTAAATATGGCAAAAGTATATGGGACATTAAGATTGATTATCTATCATCAAATGTAGAGGTCTATTTATGTTTTACTACATAGTTTGTATTGTATTAAAAATAATTCCTAGACATTTTAAAATAAGAAACAATTGTGAATGTTTAAAACTCAATTCTAATGAATGTAGGCCAGTCAAAATCTGATGAAATTTTAAAAGCTAACATATTTAATCAGGATGTATTAACTGGCCACATGCAGCAGAGACTCTGATAAGTAAAATATCCCTGTAACAATAAGCTTACAATGCTGGTAGTCAGAGTCAATAGAGATTTACTAAATCCTTTTCCATTACAATATGAGTTTATTCACAAAACTGGAGCAATTATATCAATATGTTATTTTTGCCATTAGAACTGCCACACCTGCCAGAAGCCATACCAGGGTGACCTGGGTAATGGTCCATGGAAATAGACCAGTCCTCCATCACTAAATTACGCTGGGCATAATGGGCAGCAACAATAAGAACATAATCCCTAAATCCACAATGCTGATTGAGAACACCGTTCAGTCTTGATTGCATTAAGACAGGCAGGCTGGCACTGAGCTTATGTTGAGTGAAATAGCTTAAAAGTCTAAACATAGCAAAAAAAAAGGACATCATTTGCTTGATCAGGTTATCCGACTGAGCTTCCACCAACATGATTAAAAAAATTAACATCCTGCCTCATGCTGTATCAATGTTCTGAATCTTATCTAGTTCACAGAATCTGTAGCAAGATGCATCTCATCACTAGAACTCAAAGGTAATTCTATTAAATGATACGTGTATGGTCATTGTCTTGTTGCGTCACCCAACATTTACATGAACATAATAATCATAACTTTGTCCACTAACGTATATCAATTTAATATTTCAAATTTTCTAGTTTTACAATATATGAATATGTGTTTAATGAAAATGGGCTGTTGTTTGATTATATAAACTAGAAAAGAACATTTTAAAACAATTAACCAACACCGCTCATTTTGGTCAGATACATACTGTTCCTATGAATTGTAAAACAAATTATGAAAAACATTTTTAATGATTAAAGGGCAGCATAGTGGCTTAGTGGTTAGTACTGTCACCTCAAATTAAGAAGACCCGGGTTCAATTCCCAGATTACGCTATCCGGGGCTTTTTTGTGTGCACATTTGCACATTCTCCCTGTGTCTGTATGGATTTCTTCCAGGTTCTTCCGGTGTCCTCCCACAGTCCAACTCTCACAAAACTAGACTAGCAATCAAAGATTTCTAGTTCAAGCACCAACACTGACAAATTTAGCCACACTTGTTTAGATTGTATGCTGTGAAAATTGCTATACGCTTTGAATAAACGTTTACTGAACCTTGTTTTTTTATAATAGGGTCATAAAAGTCATTTAAACAGCAATTAAAAATCTCAACAATACTGCAGCACCTGCTACAACACTACTGTGTGATTACCATATCAATGATAGATAGTAGTTATGTTACTGCATGATGGTCACAGCAAAACATCTAATCGATGTACATCCCATTTGATCGATAAATTTGTCTACAAAAGTGTAAGAGAATATTAAAACTAAATAAATACAGTATTAGCAATTGTTATGTAGCTATTAACAAAAAACAACCACTAAGGTGCCAAATTTGAATGATCATATTTAATATTAAAATGAAAGCAAATGCAGTTTTTAAAACATTTTCTTTATTAAATTAGCAAAAGCACAGACTTTTTATTTCATTAACTTTTTTGCCACATAGTTGGATTCTCAACCCATTTTGTGGACTAACTGACCTCGCCATAGATATCATCATCATCATCGTCATCACCATAATGAAAATGGGGGCATAATGGCTTATTGGTTAGTACTGTCGTCTCAGAGCAAGAGGTCCCAGGTTCAACACCCAAGTAAGGAATTCCAGGGCTTTCTGTGTGGAGTTCTGTGTGCACGCTTCTCCAGTGTCCGCATGGATTCTTCCAGGCTTTCTGGTGTCCTCCAACATTCCAATGACATGCCACTGGGTCAACTGGACATGCAGAGTTCACCAATATTAATATGCATAGCTCCCAATAGTGCAATGGGTTAGAGAAAGACACCTACTCTCTAAAAATCCTATTGCAAAGAAACGTTGTGGATCAGTATAGTCTAATAAGCACACAAGTGTTGGATGTGACTGGAATGGGAAGATATCAAATAAATAAAATTATAAATAATACGTGAATTAATTGAAGAGAAAGATACACCGAGTTTTAGAGAAATTATGTCAAAGGACAAATTGTCTTCTCATTCCCAAAAAGGAAGTACTTTATTTTAAATACTACATATGAATGTAGCATAACACCTCCAAATTAGTTGCTCCAGTTATTACCATCATTACAGTCATTAGTCTCAGATCTGCATCATGCTGTAATCACTAAAAGAGCCAAAGCCATTCTCGCATATACACTTAAATGACATTAATCACATTTAGTGCCTCCAGCATGCTCACCTTTAACCTTTGCCTTTTGTATTGTGAGATGTACTCAGCAGGTTAGCACAGCTTTGGAGTGATGTTGCTTTTGTTCAATAATTGGATGCTTCTGCTATAAAACAGCAGGCTAAAATAAGTTTATTACATCTAATGGGGATATTTTATTGCTTTACTACTAAACCTAAAAACTGTGTTTGCATTATACAACTATAGCTCATGCAAAATATGGAGATTGCTGCCACCTACTGGTAGACTCTTTTTTCGGACAGCGTTTAAAAAGTTTGTTTTTCTTAAGTTTTACTAGCAGTGGACAAACCGGGAAATAAACCCTAAGCTGCAGTCTAAAAGGAGATAGTATGTCGTGTATTGTTGTCTTTTTCGGACAAACACACCAAGAAACACCCAGATTCACACATGTAGCGACCATTACAGTGCAAAAGATGTCGAACACGTGGCACACAGTAGCCTAGCCTACATTATTTGAAATTGTTATATTGTTATAAATATTACAAAATGTGTTTGTTTAATATTTTAGTTGCATTCATGACCGAATTTGTATTTATTTATGCATGTTTCATCAGTAGTAGCAAACAAAGTTGTATTGAGGTTATGACACAATCATAGACATTTTTAAAGCTCCAGTTAGCCAAGTGACGTGTTTTTGGACTGTGGGGGAAAACTAGAGCACCTGGAATAAGCCCATGCAGATGTGTGGAGAATATAGGGCAGCACTACCTGGAGATATAACCCAGAACTATTGGCTATCATTTCACTGTGATTTCAGCCAATTGTGAAATAAAGTATGATAAACATTGCCCCCTAATGGCCAGGAGCACTTCCGTTTTGTGAGCGCTTCCGTTTTGTTCTCAGCTTTTGTATTTGTGGTCTGTCATTTGTATTTGTGCTTTGTCTTTTGTATTTACGTTCAAGGCGGTTGCAGTTGCATTCTCATCTTTAATGTTATTGTGTTGTGAATCTGTGTGCTACTGTAAAAGCAAGTTAAACAGCTTGATTGGTGCTTGGTTATTTTTTGACAATGATCAATACAGATTAAAAAGCAAGAGCCGGTCCCACCACCACTACCAAGAAAATCGCAGTGTTAAACAGAGACTGAGTACATTTCAGTTTGGGACATCCATATTTAACAGGGGCCACTGTACATTTAAATGCAGGTTAAGGCCTAAGCTTGACACAGAAATTGAATTTCAGGTTATGTCAATGAATGATAACTAGTTCTATTTGTTTTATCTACATATTCTAGATCTATTAACACATACAACCGATAAGAAGTGAGTCAATGTCGTGGGTGTACTGTAATTGTGGTTTGTGCCAATTGTTTCTGGGTAATGCTTGACCCATGCTGCCCCTGGTCATGATAAAGAGTACTACTGAGAAAAATAAATATAAATGCGAAGTGGATTCAATACTAAGTACTCGAAAAATAGATATACGTGAAAGCAATTCAGTTTAGAGGTATCAGAATCATAACAAAAGTGTTCTCGGTTACACACTTGTCCTGCTGGTACTTCTAACCTACCACCTCCTCTCTGGAATGAGATAAATGGCCTCGTCTCAGTGTTAGACTGTCATCATCTAAATTCATAAAGCTCTTGTTGAGATATTTTAGATTGTGCCTCATAATAACGGTCCAAAGGAGCACACAGTGAGTACAGATAATGCACATACACAATTGGGCAATGTGCATTATAGCAGTGGATTACGAGTATTCACAATTGTAGCCAGAGGGCAGCTTTAGCATTAACTGCTTCACTTGATCTGAATCAAAACTATTCTTATACTCTCTGACCTTGTGTTTCTTCTCGTTTTGGAAGAGTGAAGGACAAAAGGGAACCACTAACGGGGCATTGATGTAACAGGGGTGAATCTCAGTTTATCCACAGTGGTACAAATTAAACTGCTGCACCAGAAACAACGACACAATTCAAGAAACAGTGCAAAAGTGTAATCCTGGAGTTCAAATATGTTTCCATTCTTACCTAAAATGTGCAGGAATGGTGTGTGTTGTTCCACTCAGCAGAAGAAGAGTGAAGCAGGGAGAGGTTGCCTCAAGCTGTGATTACTCCATTTAATTCAACAAGGTTTCTGAGGCATGAAACATGCTCAGGCCGTAAATGACTTCTTCCTCTTTCCTTATACAGGCCACTCCAATTGAATGAGTAAACCTCCAGTCCGGCTCCTGCACGAGATCCTACTGAACCCTCTCTTCTTGCTAACAAATAAGTAGTTATTATCTGTAGAGTGATATTAAGATAGCAATGGTTGAACTCCTAGAGGCTGTTTTGTCAGTAGTTGATGTCTTGAAATGGAAGCAACTTATGTTTTGTAACTATACAGCAATCAAAACAACTTAGCAGGCATATAGTGTTAACTTGACAGTTTCTGTGGCTTGCATTGTCCTCTGATCTAGATTTTATTAGTCAAACTCCACTTGTCCTGTTTATGAATATTTGAGTACATTCAGGCTTGTTTTGTTCTGCCAAGCACTGCACCTATTTGGCAATTTCAATGTTCTTGAAAACCTCCCAGATTGCTTTCATAGACTCATATTTAGGTTTTATTTTTAACTGTAGATGCTGCGGTGCAATCTGCATTGAGTTCTGGGAGCCCTAAAGGTGTTAATCGATTAATCACTTTCCAGAAAAGTAAAGGCTGTTATAATATTTTGGTCAATATTTTATTGTTTGTATTGAAATATTGTAATGATAGTTGTTTGTATTCATAGCAAGAATAATTGGCCACTACGTCTGTTCTCAAACGCTGTCAATTGTGGTTATCTGGGCTTTGAATGAAAAATTAGGTTTAATTTGATTTTGTGGATCGATCGTCTTTACTTTTCATGGCAAAAGTTTAAAATGTATACCGAGACAAAATGTAATAAATACATTTTATTTATAATTTGCATGCTTTTGGTCAGTTCAAAAGGTATAATAATTAGGATAAAATTGCCAAACTAGACAATCCCTGCTGAGGTGAAAAGCTGCATGCTAATTGGCAGGTTTGTAATTGAAGCCTGCTATACATGAAGAGCTTATCCTGATGTCCTGAACTCAAAGCTCTGCCGTGGCCTCTCAGGGGCTACGAGGTGTCATGTTCTGAGCTGCTCGCACAGACATTCCTGCTCTTTTCACTCGACTCGACAGTGTTTTGTAGTGAATCACGTAATTATCGCAAGGATTTCAAGAATTCAGTGACTAAACATAATTACTTCTCCCCACCTATCTTTTCTTAATTCCTTCCTGTGGCCTGGGCTTTCGGCCTGGCTGCACAAACACAAAGAGCCATCATGTCAGGACAGTGCTGGCTGGTGGGCTGCTGAATGAATGGGAGGAGACAATCAACTCCACTGGATACTGTCTAACACTCACCGTCTACTCACAAGCATAGATTCTCTTGCTTATATATAGTCGTTAATATCATCACATTTAATAGTTCGTTTTCAATGTCTCTGAGCAGTTTGATGTAACTAAAGAGAAAAGTAGTCCGGTTGTATGAACTTGACATAGTTACTTTTAATCAGTGAGCATTAAATAACATTTAAACAGACGTACAAAAGTTTGAAGCAATCAACTCACCAGACCAAACAAAAAGATCTTACAACAATTCTGCTTTTCTTACTCAGGAATACCAAAAAGATCCAGGATGCAAGCATTGGAAGCATTTAGGATTGAAAATTGGCACATAATGAAATGATGTAGTTTACTAACATCACTTTAGTACAAAGAGAAAGACTTTATTTAAAAACTGTATTATAAATTAAAAGTACATCTGTGGTAAGGTGAAACTAGAAAAAATACTTTTATGACATAATGGCATACTTGTGCATGGAATTAATGTGGGTGTGCAGATGCCAAATCCGTTATGATAATGATTCAAAATGCAACAAAAGTCTGTGCTTGGCTGACTGGAACAAAAGCAAGAAATCTCAAAACAAAATTCTCAAACTGTTCCAACCCAGACTCAAATTCAATGAGAGTAAAACGTTGGAGTGAAGCATGCAGGTTGGAGTGTTTAATTAGAGATGAATTACCTGACTCCAGCTCCCCTGGTCTGTCCTCTCATTTCCTCCATAATCCTGCCACTCAGGCCACATTAAGCTCTCGCCCCTAGGATGCATTGCTGTGCCACCCTTGTGCATTCTTTCAGCAGCTCATTTAATTCTGCAGTGTAACCAAGGTTTTGAGGAGGGGGTAAATCCCTGCCCCCCTGCTAACCCTACCTGCTATTCAAACCACCATTGCCCATTCCACTTACCCAACAGGGCAAGTCTAGATTGTAAGCCTTAAAATAATAAGTTTTAATCTGCTATAACAAATCATAATTAAAACATGCTTTACCGTTCAAAGGAAAATCGAGCAGGTCTAGGTAGCACATACGTGTAATTCACAAGCTTAATATTGTTTAGTGAGATTGTGGTAGTCAGTCTTAGACTTACGGGACATGCCAGAAAGATGGAAATTAAGATGTTTCAGTCACATTGACCTCAGTCTGTTTGAGATGTGAGCATGAGAAATCACTGCTGGCTGATAAAAAGATGTAGCTAATAGCTCGTGTGATGGGTGGAGATCCACAACTTTCTCAAGGGTGGCGCGAGAGATAGAGACCATGCAACATGCAACTGAAAAACAACCCATCCACACTCAAATAAGTGGACGTCGTTGGACAATTACACTGGTGTATGGTCTAAATTTAGACATTTATCAAGATGGGACTATTTTTTAAAGACACAATTGCATAAATAAATAAACAGTAACCTATTGGAAAGCCATTATTTATTTATAATGTCTGAAATAAATTTGTTCCCCAATGTTAAACACTTCTAAGCCATTACTTGTGTTCTTCTCACACTATAAACACAAAAGTATACACCTCTTCTAATTATGTAGTCCAGTTGCATGTCACAGCCTCTACCAACAGGTCAATTCTATGCTTCCAACTTCATGGCATCAATATAGAAAAAGCCTGTTCGTAGGTGATTATGCACCAAGCAAGGCCCCTAACGACAAAGTTTTTTACAAGTTACCAGTAGAGATAATCCAGTGGCCTGCAGAGAGCCCAAACTCCTCCCAGAACCTTTTAAATAATATGGTATGTCATTAAAATCCAGGTCTCCTTTTTCAACATCACTGCATCCTATAAATACTTGATCCTATATTTTAACAGATAAATCTGGGCTTTATACATTATTTCACAATTGTGTGCAAAAAGCCTTGATTGGTCCACGAAAAAAATGTTGAATAAAGTAATGATCAGATGACAACATATTTTGGATCAGAAAGTAAGTAAACGGCTCAAAAATAATTAGATTTTTCTCTAGGACATCACGCCGATTGTCAGGCCAAAACATGCATTTTTAAATGAAACCAAAGGCAAAGAATAAAATGATTGGTTTCTGTAAGAGAGATTCAATATTAAACGTTGACAGGTCATGTCTGAAGTGCCATTGAAAAAGGCACTAAACCACTAACTGCTACACTACACACTGTGAGCATCCTTAGCATGTGCACTCACTGCTGTTCTTTAATGGGTGTTCACTAGTATGTGTAAATATGTTATTCCATACACTGATTGGGGTACATGCAGAGGAATAATTCCTAGTAAAAAGCATTAAAAATTGTAAATTTTAATTGTAAAAAAAGACATGCCTGCTTTCTAGCCCAAACAAAAATTGAAGTCGATTTATCTTTGATAACTGCATTATGCGCTCATTGACTGTAAGGTAAGTTCATCCAAAGAGAAGGATGTACATGAAGATTTACAAATTATGTAATGAAACAATAATGGATAGACAATGCATTTTTGAAAAGCGGTGTAAACTCTTGAATTTGTTTAGCAGAACATCTGCAGCCCAGTGATAAACTGTTTACTTATCTATTAAAGGCTTGTTCAAGAGATTGCTTCACAGTGGAATACACAAACTAGTCACATGAGCTTGAGTAGTCAGTTTAAGCTCCAAACAAAAGTAGTTCAAACAATGCTGAGCAAGGAAAATCTGCTCAGCTAATAAAAAACAGGATTCATTTATTTCAAGGCAAGTAAACAAGCCTTGCACAAGTGTTACTATGACATTTTACTAAGATAAGACAAAATCTGAAACATTAATCACTCTGCAATGATACCCCACACAATGTTCACATCAATCTTTACCAACTATCCTGTTCATTTACTCCTTTTCTTTTTAAACTATTGTCTGGTGCTCACCCAATCTGCTTAGTACATCCTCACAATCCACAAAACTGAGGATATGTGCCCCTGTATTGTGTCAAGTCCCCCATGGTTTCAGCCTGAAGAGTGAGGATTACTTTAATCCACACATTTGCCATCCTGATCCAAAGAAAACAAAACAAACCTGCGAGGAAAGGATAGGGGTTTTAGGCCGGACCATTAGCAGTATTTGGCATGTTGGGGTGGGGGATCTGTAATGAGGAGCAGAAGTGAAAAGCAAGGTTTAAAGTGAGGATGTGTTGGCTTACTGAAGCAGTACAGGCTGTTGGTTACATAATTACTTATAAGTAACATAATTACTTATCTTTAATGCCAAATACACAGTCATTAACCCAGAATAAAATTTACATTATGTCAACATATAATTTTAAAATCCCAACTAAGTAGACATTAATACAATTGTATATATTTATTAATACAGCTGACGTTTACAAAGTGTATTTAATATTTTTATTAGTTTACATTATAATCAGCACACATTTTGTTTACTACATGATTTGTTCATTGATAGATTGGATGTTTTTAAACACTATAATAAATCTCCAATAATTAAGTAATTAAAATACATTAATGGATGTATTTTACTGACAAAACCTTTTGAAATAAAATAACATGTTAAGCAGAAGAAACTGAAACAGTCAACATGTTCTTTTACTTCGAAAACATTACGAATTCATAGAAACATAGAACAAATTCCATAACCCAGTTTACTGCAAATTAGCATTTGAAGAACTATCTAATAAAATAGATTAAACATTTAAAAAAAAGATTAAAAGAGATTAGAAATGCACTCAACACTGAGCATGTGTGTTCCACTCGCCGACACATTTCAGTGGGGTAAGCACGCCATCTTGTGGCTCAACATGAACACACAGTTATATCATTTATGTAGCAGATCTTGCTCCATGGCTCAGCTGGGACAACTGGACATTCTGGACACATTGGGATTTCTATTTGGATGTTAGCTGTCGAGCTAAACTTGCACATGAAATAAAAAAAACTTTTTTATAGAACTGTCAGCATGATTCTTAGATAATTATTTATTGACAACAGATCATGTTCATTGAATCCTATTGAAACACGTCATCATACTGGGGACTAAAATGACAGAGGAAGAAAACAAAAGAGAGAGCAAAAATCACAAAAACAGAATGGACTACCACCAATCCCCCTCGTTCACAAAAGACATCCCACAAAGCCAAATCTGAATAATAAAAAATGTGTTTATGTATGTATGTAGTTATAGATATGACACACACATCCATACACATTTATGAGATGAACTTTCTTCCCAGCAAATGATGGATACTTTGTACCCATGGATAATGCAAGAAGCCTACATATATGTGTACACACACACACATGCACATACATACTCTCTTACTCTCTAACATTCACAATTTCAATGCCACATTTCAAAGCTGCAACACACAAGATCAGGTGAGGTCCATGAAAAATAATAAAAGTTGTATATCTATGTGGTTTCACTCACAGCATTGTGAAAATGAGACAATCATGTTTATTGATAGTCTGAGAGGGGAAAATGCACAAAAAACTGTAAGCAATCAATTGCTTCTTAACACTTACTTTTGGGGTACACAAAAGGGTTACATTCATTCATATGTGTCCTGCAAAACTGAACACAATAGCTCTTAACAGGCACAGTTCAACCTGGAACATCAAAATGATTATAAATAAGCTAATTCTGAAATAAAATGAGGTTTAAAAGAACATAAAATGAACAAAAACACCAGTACCTCTGGCACCAAAGGAGATAAATATGTGCTCCCTATTTATGCTCTTGAAAACATATGTACATGCGGTTTGGCTTTAAAAAATACCTAGTCTTTTAAATTATATTCTTTCAATTCATGCTTTTATTATTTCTGCAATCAAATCAAACTGAGAACATCAACACCACACATGTGATTTTAAAAGCTTTAAGAAAAAAAGCTTTACCACAAGAAACATTTTTTTAACACAAGTTAAAATGTTAGATAAAATTCGTTGTGGAAAAACTACAGATGAAAACTACACAATGAGGAGCACAAGTGTAAAGATGGAAAAGAAAAAAAAAAGTTCGATCAAAGACCTAGAGACCAGTTCTTGTAGAGAGAGGGAGAGAGAGAGATAAAAACGTTTATTTGGACGAGTGTCCTTCAAAACTGGACTGGACGGTTCTGCTTCAAAACTAAAAGGTGCACAAGACAGCAGCAGCCAAAAAACTGCCACATTTACACCACCCATCTGTCCACAGTCTCGGACAAAAGTCTTGTTGCTTATCCAAATTGTAGGAAGAACAAATGATGATGATCTTGATCATTGTTGCTTTCAAATTTGATGTTGAAGCTGAAGTATGAGAAGTAGCTCCATTCTGCTGCTAAATGTGCCCTCTCTTGTGGTTTGGATAGAAATTGCCAGCAAGAATGTCTTGATATTTCATACCACTTTTCTTTCTGCAAACTGTGACCTTGGCACATGTGACGATCACCAGTTCTCATGAAGTTCTGCTGCAGTTGAAAAATGGTTTGCCCGGAACTATCAAAGATACAAACGATCCCCTCGGATAGTTGTCTTAAGGTGACCTGGGCCTGGGGTTGTCATGAAAATCACCAGAATCTTTTTCTTATCCTCTACACTTGAAAATTGGACACATTAACCCTTATATTATGTTACGGGTCAATTTGACCCATTTCGATTTTTGTGTGGACCAAAGTGCAGGTTTATCCTTAATTTTTATTTACAAAAAAAATCATGACTTTTCCTCATCTGGGGTCATGAATCACTGGGTAAAATCTGGACACTTTGACATTTTGTGGGGTGTCTGCACAGAGTTTATATACAAAGATGTTGCGGGTCATTTTGACCCGGACACAAAATAGCCGTTCAAACTCAAAATAATCAAATTGAAATATTTAGTTTTACTGCTTCTGAATAGTCAATGAGAAGCAAGTGTGTGTGTGGAAAAGAGACATTCTCCTTCATATCCTTGTCACTCTTTTCATGCCCCCTTTTTAAAAAAATGCACCAAAAATGAGCTCCAGCCAATTTTCAACTGAAGAAGTTTTGTCACAGCTGATAAACTGGGATTGTGATGTAGATGAAAAACGTTCAGAGATGGACAATCCTTCTCAGCCAGAGGCCAATGCTATTAATGATTCAGCTTGTCAATTTTCCAATAATGAGGATTCAGAGGACAAGTCTGCTGAACAAATTTGCAAAGTATGGTATCAAAATATGGGCAGCCTGTGATGCAAAATCCAGTTATGCGTGGAGCCTGCAAGTATAAACTGATAAACCACCTGGAGCAGCAACTGAGAAAAATCAAGGAATGTGAATTGTATGTGAATGTAAATCACAGCAACATATAACTACCAGTGCAAGCCTTTCTACAACATTGTCGAAGTTTCTACTTACAATGTCTAAGTGCTGTGAACTGAGATCAACCAGCAGTCAAATGCCATCAAACTGTACTGACATCGACTTTTCCTGTAGAAACTAGGCAAAGCACTAGTCATTCCCAAGATCTAGAACCAGACCAGGCCAGCTCGATCCAAAGCAGCTGCTGCTGGGCAGAGCATCTGATCTACTGTCAATAGACCCTTTAGACACTGGTGCAAAGTAACATACAATTCGCAAGAACTATAGCTGCAGAAAGGTCATGGTCACATTCTGTTCCACATCATGTGGGGAACACTGAAAACTGTTGAACACAGAAAACCGGAGAAAATAAAAGTTAAAAGAGGTCAAAATGAAAATTATTTAATAGTGTTGGATTTGAATCTCTTCTTCTCATCTCTTCTAGGTCTGTATATATTTTAAAATAAAGTTAGTTTTAGTTTCATTTTGACTTATTTGAGTGGGTTTGCACAATACGGGCCAAAATGACCCGCAACATAATGAATGTATTTTTTTCTCAACATAAAGGGTTAAAACGTCTGCCACCTGAGTAGCATACTTGGGTCTTCAAGGTCTTGATGATCAGTACTTGGTTTGTGGTTGTATCTTTGGCATATTATCAAAAATCAGGTTGCACTTCACATGAAGGTCTGGTATGCTGCTTTTTATACACACTTGGGAATAATATTAATTCCGTAAATTGTCCCAGGTGATGCTCTAATCTGTGACTGGTTGAATAAATTCAAAACACGATAAAACGTTTTATTCTGCACCCAGTTATTAATGTGAAAGCCCTTGACTAAGTGAACCATATATTGTAACGATTGATTTATAATTGAAGTTACTATATCCTTATGCGACAAGACTTTTGACAGGGACTGTACAGCAGTTTTGTTTTAACTCTTGTTCTCATATGTGCAAGACAAGTTTTTATACTGCAGGCTCCAAAAACGAGCATCAGATGATGCAAAATAATGAAATGTAAGGTGTAATGAAACCTGAAGCATAGAAGAAGGAAAGTAAAGAGGAAGTAAATCAGGGATTGGAGTTCAGTAGATGGTATTCGATGGCAGGATGAGCTGAACAATGTGAACACCAGAATATTAAAAAGAAACAGGAAAAAAAAATTCTATACTGGAGTCCTAAAAATCAATTTCTTGTCTGATCTTCCAAAAAAACTGTACGATGCATCCATTTCCTTTTTGGACAAAATTCCTATGAATCGTTTTAAAGTCAAAACCAAAATGTTTAAGAACATTTCTTGTGTGAACCGAGGACATTCTCATGTGCAGACTGTAGCCGTGGATGATTCCGGCTACCAGGGGTCGTCCAGGTCACCGGCACTCTGTGATAGGGAGAAAATAAAACAGAATAAATAAGCAATCGTGAAGTAAACAAAGAGGAGAAAGAGCTGCCCAACAAAAATCAGGAAGGCAGCAGAACGGACAAAGGATATCAAAGGAAATGCAAATCTTTCAGCAGAAGCAAAAATAATTTTATGCAACTTAACCAAAGGGTAGTTGGGTACATTTCAAAGCACTCTGATCTTTGACTTTAAAGCACCATGGCATACTAGGAACAGAGTGCTTTTATTTCAATATGAAAAGATACCTTAAAGAATTTGTAGCTGCTACAAGAAGTACTTGGAAACAATGGGCAGAGAAACAGACTTGATTTATCATGAACAAACAATAGTCAGTCATGTTCTAACAAACAAAACTGTCAAAGCGAATCAAAAGTGCCTTTCGCCACACTTACCTGTGATGGTCATAATGTACAACTGTATGGAGTCATATACGTGAAATGGAATCATAAAACTTGCCATTCGATGACCAAAATCTAAATGATCGAGGCTGCCGTGCTATTAGTTGTACTTATTAATTAGAATCTTAAAATTTGGCCAACATAACTGTTACACGCCATAGTCCTAAATAGTTTTCAATACATTACAAGTTTATTTCTGCTAAACAATCAGCACTGTAATCATTAAGCTACCAAGGAAAAGTGTGCAGGGCATATTGTAGTGATCTACAATTAACAGGAAGTACTAGTGTTAAACAAATATTCTTAGAAAAACTAAACAACGTGAGCTTAAATTCGCAGTGAACGCTAGTTAGCATCTCTCTCTCTCACACACACTCTTTGACCTTCCCATTGAGAGACATAAACAATTGTAGTTTTAACAGTAAAACTTAACAAAACATCGATAATATGTTAGTATGGTAGCAGTGGCCTGGTGGTTAGAGAACTGGGCTTGAAAAGCCTTTGAGCAAGGTAGCAAACCCATAATTGCTCCCTGGGCACCATGACTAAAGCTGCCCACCGTGCCAGACACGTTTGTCCACTGCTGCCCCCTGTGTGTGTTCACTAGTGGGTGTAAATGAGTTTCTCTCTGCACGGACTGAGTTAGGTATGGTAAATGTGTAAAAAGCCCAGTGGTGACAAAATATTCTAATAAATCAACATTTTAGCTATGTAAAGTATATAAAGTTAAGTCTAGGGCGTTCCCTGGAGGTCACCACAGATAAATGGAGGACCACTGTAACAACAAATGAGAGCAAAGAAAGCAGATAAATTGTTGTCAAGATTTATTTAGAAAAAAAAGTTTAACACGCTCTTCAAAACAAACATTGAAATCCTTGCTAATATTTGTTGAAAAATGTTGATTATGGAATAGTGAGAAATTAAATAACTTCAAAAAGATCAAAAGATCTAACTTTTAAAGATCAAAAATCCTTTATACATTGAAATACACATGCAGTTATGATCACTTCCAAAATCAATAGTGTGAATTATAGAATTTATATAGTTGTGTATTTTTTTTTAATATAACAAAGCGTACCTTGTAAATCTCAGGATGAAAAAAAACATAAGAATCAGTATTTAAGGGTTTACCAGTTAAACTGAGGAGACAAGATTACTGACTATCCAGTTGGCATGATGACATATGCATTTGTGTGCAAACTGCAAAATACAGATGTTTGCATCAGCAACAGTAACAGTTACTAAACCTGAGAACTGTGATGTGATGACTAGAGTCTCATCATTACGCAAAAACACGAAATCAATGAAGATGATTATTGACAATGTACATGAAACATGTAATTCAAAATGATTAGTCAAAGTGGCCTTTAATGTGCAATTGTGTATATTAGTGACAACTCCCTGGCAAGTCCTTCATCCTCCCAAACACCCAACAGACAAGGGCAAATGCGAGACTTCTGTCATACACATGTAGGCTTAGGAGACAGAAAAACGTGTGCTTAATACTTCAGCCATACACTGTTCAACACCACATTCTAAGCATCCATTATTGCCGTTTACATACATTTTTATTATCTGTTATCGTTGTGTTACATTTAATTAGTAGCACTAAACCAATCAATCGAATGCAACCCAAAATGCAGCACGTGCATTGCTTGGCTGGCTGCATATACTGGCGTGTACAACATGTCACTGACGTCCTTGGCAAGCTCCAGTCTGTCATTTATTTAATAACTTATCTAACCTAATCGGTGGAGTGAAAAGGACAAACAATGAAGAGTGAAACAGATAAAAATGTTCTTTTTTGTAAAAGCACCATTTCAATTCAAATAGACTCTTAATTCAGGAGTTATCATTTTAAGTGCAGCATGAGAGAAAAAAGTTGACTATACACAATCCTGGAATTGACCAAGGAGGTCACTGGCATTTACAGTTACTGGGCAGGTTTTGGACCTTAAGGGAAGTTTTTACTTGGGTTAAATATGGAATTCTCGGTAATGTACCATATTGCAACTATTATTAAAAACTCCAATTAACAAACCAAAAACCTGCACAGGAGGAACTGAGTAGTGCTCTAAAGGGAAGCCATGCTATAAGGTGCAGGAAGCTGTGTAGTGCTCTTGAGCCAGGGAAGTAGGACGGTTAGGGGTTTTGTAATGAAAGAATTTCTTCTCCAAATCATGCAAGAGGAGGATTGGAAAGTTCGTCAAGTGCTGCAGGTATGGCAGCCTCCTCTGCCGCCGCTTCAGAATTTAAGGACTCAGTGGCACTGGAAGATGACTGTGAAGCAGGCTGCTCCTGGGGGCTGGACAGCCTATAGGTGGAGAGGGCTTGTTCCAGCACATGCCGATACTCGCCCCGATGGCTGAGGCGGAACTGACGTAGTGCCTCCAGCAGATGGGCAGTAGCGCTGCTCTTTTCATCCTTGTCTGCGGCAGCTGCACTTCCTTGGACATCCTGGTGCAAGACGCCAGCGTCAGTGGACAGAGCAGGTTAAAAGACCAGAGCTGATTAAACAGGCCACCTGCCCAAGATGGTGCACTATGCTTACCCTGGCTCATATAAAGACCAACCTAGTATTGGATTGGTCAGTTCAAGCTCTGAGAAGCTCACAGCTGCAGAATATGTGCAAGTGTGGGAGTGAAAAAATAGGTACTGAACAAGATGTGTGCAAGTTTCTTGCTCAACCAGAGGAAACAAGAAGCCCAAACCTTCAGGCAATGCAAATTTAATAGCATTCAGAAATGTAACCACGTATCGGTCATAAATCTTAGAGGTTGAATGCACAAACACAGAACATTTACAAGCAACAACAAACACTGAGATCAAGCTTAGAATACGACAAGAATATAACAAGGATGACTGCTGTTGTCCTAATTTTTTTTTAATTAGACATAATGAATTTTAAGGATATTAGTACACACTCCAATTATTAAATGTAAACTTGGGATTTAATAATAAAAATAAAGAAAAACTCACATCATCTTTGTGTGGATTGAGCCTGCTGTACACTGCCTCGATTACACTACGTCTGAAAGACAAGAAACACTTATTAAAACACTAAATAGTGTATAATGGCAATTTTCTACTGACAAAATAAGCTTTCCAAGCAGAAAAACAGGAGCTGAAGTAAAACTTATACTAAGCATGTAATAATACACTTTACCCTCAAAACAATATGACTACAATACAATTGTTTTTGCATTCTAACGAACATGAACATTCTTACGAAGTTTCCTTTCACCATTAAGGTTAGGAAATAAAGTAAAATGCTCTAATAAAAACAAATTATACAGTAAAAACAAAAATAAAAAATAGAGCACCCTCGGCTGTTTAAAGTGAATATCTTTAATTAATCTGTTTGATATAAACATATACAGCTTTGTACAGATATAATGGTTTTAGCTGAGTAAATTAATAATGAAACAGAATATGGTCCAACATGAATTTAGTTCCGGTAACTAAAGTACAGAAGTACAGAAAGTACAGAGTACAGAACTTTTTAATGCTTCTAAACTTGTAGCATCTATATTTTATGATAAATACGCAGATGGTTTTCAGCTGACCTGTTTAACAAAACCGTTCAAGTTATAAATCTAATAAATACGTTTTAGAGTTATACGTTATTAGCATCTGTAGAAGATGAGGTGGCCTAGTTAGCACGTTTAATATCCCTTCTCACGATTAACTCAATTACAAAAAATTGAAGTACATCTCAAACTAAAGTCCATGCCATTATTGCATTATTAATTTAGAAGGTAAGCT
This sequence comes from Hoplisoma paleatum, assembly GCA_028565875.1. Lineage (NCBI taxonomy): Eukaryota > Metazoa > Chordata > Actinopteri > Siluriformes > Callichthyidae > Hoplisoma > Hoplisoma paleatum. Next base: position 1,311,071 of record JAOTRQ010000034.1, read on the forward strand.
CATTTGTCAGACATTTGACATTGTACACATATTTCAGCCTGATTGAAAGTGAAAGTCACAGTACTGGCTCAGTTATTATTCAACACCCCTAAAGTAGAGAGTGTGAAATACATTCCAAACCTTTCAGTTTGAAGCTATACCCCCTGAACTACCAGTGTAAAACTGCACACAAGATTGTAGAACATAAAATCTTAAGCACTCAGTGTTCATACTTGCTAGCAAGTCCACCTCCTGGTGGTAAGTTTGGTATATTCTCGGTAGACAGGCTGCGCATGACGAAAACCAGATCTGGAACTCCATCCTCACCTGATGATTTCAACATGATCTCTAAAACAAGAAAGAGAACAGAAAGACATTACACAGGCAAGCAGTGACGGTTGTTTTAGCATTTCATTTCATACACTATTAGTTGACAATACTACATCCAAGCTAAAACTACTTCGCCAGACACAGCACTTAAAAACATTTTAATGTAGTGTTAAAATAGGAGAATGGTTCTCGTGTGAGAATGAGCAGATGAGCATAAAGAACTGCTAAACACCACTGTTGTCTGGTCATTATCTAAGCACTGGTGCACGCAGATGACATAAACCTCTATGAGAGAGACACCTGGTTTAACTCAAGTCACCTAACCGTGCCAAAAAAATAGAGTGAAAAAAGTAAAAGAAGAGACAGAAGATGCTAATTGAAGAAAGTGATCTCAACTAAATTTACAAAAAGCAGATCACCGGTGGAACCTAGATCATGAAAATGTTTATCAAACAGATTTAGTGATCAATTAGAATCAACTCGAGCAACAAGCCCACACTATGCCAACACAATAAGTGTTAATATTGCAGACATTTTATTTCATTAAATATTTTTTTCGGGTCAGGGTCAACCTACATTGGTGAACATAAAATTTATGTTTTAAAAAAAAGCTCCTGCTAGCATAGTACATACTTAACACTAGAACTACCATTTTCGTATGACCCCCTTTTCTACCAGAGGCTGCCAAATGGCATCTGGTAATGTTGACTTTTTGGGGGGTGGGGGTTCACCAACTTGTTCCAGAGAAGATTGTAGAGTGTAGTAGAGTGTCTCCTTGCGAATGTAATGGCCTAATTTAAATAACACTGCAGGCGAGAAGAGCTATTCACATTTGCCAAATGGCGGTTCTTTGGGATTTGAAGGTATAATTGCCAAATGGCAGCGGTTTGGTAGTTCTAGTGTTAACCCATAGAGGTGGCTCAAATCTGGGAATAAAAAGGCCTGTAAAATGAGGCCTGTAGGCTTATGTTCACCATTGGGCTCTACTCAATGTACTCAACCTGGCATACCAAGAGAGACCACTGATTGTTTTCTCTCTCTGTGTGTGTGTGTGTGTGTGTGAGAGAGAGAGAGAGAGAGAGAGAGAGAGTGTGTGTGTGTGTGAGAGAGAGGGAAAGAGAGGGAGTGAGTAAGAGACATAGAAATTTATGGAAGACTTTTCCTCCATGCTAGGAATATCTCCACACTATATGCTAATACAATATTTAAACGTGCAGAGCATTAGAGGATCCCTGTATTTCATGTACCTGGCACTCACGTCCCCCAGAAAATTACATACCCTCAACTCGAGACTCCAGGAATTTGTCCAGCTCTGCCTCTTTTCTTGATGCCTCCTCCGATACCTTGGGCGCATTTGGTAAACACACCAGCACTACACTCATGTTGTCACGGCTGCCCTGGATTGAAAAAAAGGGTAAATAATGGATGTAAGATTTGTATTCCTGCCAACTGTTTCCTGAGGAAATTTGACCTGCACTGACCACTCCCTATATTGTTTGTTTATAAGGATTTTACACACGTTCCGTCAGTATAGGAGTTTAGACAGTTTTTATGTCCAATTAAGCAGCATGGTTTTGGATTGCAGGTGGAAACCGGAGCTATATATTATTAATATTAAGTTATTTTTACATATACTGTTATATAAAAAAAGCAGATGGAGCAGTTTTACACTTTTACACAGTAGTTTTACATACTACGGAGAGTTTTACACTGCACACCAGTGTGGAGAGTCTGAACTCTACATTGATCAAATCTCGATGTTGCCAGCTGATCAGCCTAGCAACTAACAAGCACAATCCAGTTAGATAAATAAAAGAGTTGTGCCAGGTAGGCCATTTGATTTTTAATAGCATACTAAATTGACCACATGTACCACAATCAGATGTGGCGACTCTTAACGGAAGCGCTTTGTATTAAAATACTGTCCCCTATATATTTCATTACATTTACAATACAGTAAAGAACAAATTATAATGATACAAGCTTACCTTACACTTAACCATTCAAACATTTTACGATTCTGCCCATAATGTTCCATAAACAAAGTTTAAATAAATGTAAGTGACAGCAAAACAAACATATTAGCACTTCAATTCAGCAAGCCGGATTGAACGTGCTGAAGAGCCATGTCTGGCTCCCATGTTGTGCACCCTTGCTCTAAGGTCTCCCTTTATTTGTCATGGACATTGGACCATCCCACCAATACAGCAAGTCACAAATATCAGTGCAACCACAGCAAAACAAAAAGCTGCTCCACTCTTACCTTGTGTAGACACATGTCCACTACTGAATTGCAGACTTTCTCCAGGTCGTCGTACAATGCGAGACGGGAGCGTACAAAATCGCATAGCTCCTCATTGCTCATGACGTCCCAGATTCCATCACAAGCCAACACCACAAACTCATCCTCCTCTGAAGCACGAGAAATCTCGAACACCTCCGGCTCAGGCGACACTAACTGCTCGGTGGGTCCCTTTTCATCCACGCACTTGTAGTCATAGTCTCCCAAAGCTCGCGATACGGCCAGAGAGCCGTTTACACGCTGGATCATGACGGAGCCACCGGCATTCTGAATGCGCTCCTTCTCACGTGGGTTGCAAGGCTTGTGATCCTGAGTAGAGAAACCCACCTGGCCGGCGCGGCTCAACACGGCCCGTGAATCGCCGCAGTTGATGAAGTAAAAGTGCTCGGGTGAAAGGAGTACGCCAACAGCTGTGGAGCCACTGCGGTCTAAGCCATTGCGTAACTCGGAGAAGTTCCGCATGTACTCGTCAATCCTAAGGAAGCCTGAACGAATGGCGCTCTTCACTTTCTCTACAGAGTCGGCACCAGACCGAAAGTCCTCATTGGAGCTGATGATGTGTTCTAACAGATGTTTTGAACAGTAGTTGGCCACACGTGAGCCAGCATGGCCATCATAAACTGCAAAAAAGGACCAGTCATCCAAGCCGTGAGGAAGGCCAACCACTGCCGTGTGCGCATCCTCCATTTCTACCCGCCAGCCCTGCATGCTGCTGAGACCAAAGCGCAAGTCGTTACCTGCTCCATGGGCATTGTGCTTTTCAGTTTTCGGCTTGTCCAAAAATGCCCCCATGGCTCAGGATATGTCTTATTTATGATGATTCTCTTCTTTGTTTTCTCTAATTTCTTGTTCTTTTTTCACAAAGATGAAAGGAGGATTCCTGGACCATCTTTTCAGACACCTCTCTAGCTGGCACACTGAGGTCTGGGAGCCGGCAGCGGAGGAATGCGTCAGCGTCCTTCAAGTAAGGGTCGAACCTTTCACTTCACCTTTAATTGTGAAGGAGAATATTTACAATGATCTGTTTTTATTAATAGGACCAGCTCATGGAACTTCTGAAGGAGATTTTCTCTCAGCGGCTTGAACTTTATGGACAACCTGGACGCTTGGACTGTGCGGTTTTGACTCTCATCAAGAGGTACATCCCACAGATGCTGGAGCCTGTTAGGAGTTACTGAGCAACCTTCGCTTTGTCTACACATTCCCGAGAGACAGGTCATGGATTAAAGTGCCCTCGAGCAAAGTACTGACCCCCCACCGCCGCTAACTGCTCCCGGGTGCCGTGGCTAGTCTAGGACTGTCCACTGCTGCGAGTTAAAAAAAAAAACGAATAAAAAATATATAGCGTTGGCGCCCCCTGCTGTTTAAAGTGAGCACCGGTTCATCTGAAGAGAATAATTGTCATTGAGAGAACTTACTTGTACGCTTGGCTGGATCCGGTGGAGACGCGGGCGTCCGTGTTCCTGCCGTGGGAATCCGCGTTAACGCTGGCGTCTCTGTGCTCCGGAGGAGGTCGTTGGGTGTCTCTGTGGTCTTGCGGCGGGGGTTGTTGGGCGTCTCTGTGCTCCGGAGGAGGTCGTTGGGTGTCTCTGTGGTCTTGCGGCGGGGGTTGTTGGGCGTCTCTGTGCTCCGGAGGAGGTCGTTGGGTGTCTCTGCTCTGTTCATGCTGCTGTATGAGCCACCAGTCTCCAGGCGGTTTTCTCTGTTGTTTGTGCGTCTGTGTCGCCTCTGAGGAAACACCCGACTCGGGCACCGCTGGCGCCTCGATCCTCGAGGTTCACTTCGTTTTTGGTGGTTTCTTCGCTCGTGCCGGTTTCTGTGAAGCCGGCGGCTTGATCGCGGCACGTTTCTGGGTTGTCTTGACTGTCACACCTACATGTAAAAATAAAAGTGAGACGTTAACGATTAACATGCACATTATTTCTTCGTTCAGCAATTCTCCTCGAGGCATGCTTTTGGACTGTTGGAGGAAACCCAGAGCACCCGGATAAATGTGCTGGGAATGCTGATTGCTGATTAGTTCAGTGACTGGAATTGGTGGTATGTTTTTCCCATTCCCTGGCAGTACTAAAGCATAGTACAAAATTATTTTAGTTTGATTGGGAATTCTTGAAATGACACTACCTGTGGCATCCAAGTACAGTGTTACTTGAGTGGGTGTTTTTAAATGCTGTGCCGTAATCCTCAGACCACAGTCTGTATATAAATGCACACCAAATGGATCCACCTGCAAATGCTGAAGGTAACCTGCAGTGCTTAATGTATCACTGCTGCGGGCTTTCATTATTTTCTGTGTTAGCATCAGCTCCAGAATCACATCATTGTGTAGTCTTGTGCTTTTATTCAATTCACTTAGAATGACTCTCAAAACATCCTTGGTCAGACACCTTGAAATGTTGCCTGCCAAAATTTCACTGTGGGGAGTTTTTGCCAAAGCATTGTAGTAGAATTTACTCACTCCTTTCTTAACTAAATGAGCCAGTTTTCCTCTGCGTGGAAAAATAGCTTGTCTACATTTTAGTTGTGTTATTCCATGTGTTACTTCACCATGTCTAACAACATGGACTTCTATATGGTGAAGCGTTTTTATTGGCATTTTTATGATAACAAAGAAGTACTTTGCTGCACAATCTGTAAATCTGCAAACAGCACATGCCCTAAAGTAGGGGGCATGTTTTCTCCTACTATCTTCACATTTCACATGTTGATATTTAAAGGCTAATACACAAGAGTGATTAACTTGATTGAATTCCTTGTACAGCACATCGGTCCAAGGCTTTTGAAGTTGTGTAGAGCCAAACATTGGCTTAATTTTTTTCCAGATGTCCAACTTTATTGACAGTGAAAATGTTTTGGGACCAGGTGTCGTTATTCTCCATTCATGTCCATCTTTTTCTTCACTAAGAGGCTTTTGGTTAGATGCTACATTGTCATCATCATGATCATCATCATCCCAGAATTTATTAGCCTCTGCTTTAAATGTAATATTTTGTTCTTTAACACTTGATTGTGTGCTTACTGAACATGTATCATTATCATCAACCCCAGAAGTTAATCTCAGCTCTCTCCCAAACATTATTAACTTTGTCATTTGATTCATCTTCACTATCAGAGCTTACTGTTATGATTTGTAATAATTCTGAATTATTTAAATTTACTGTGTTGTCTGTGTTGTATTCACTGTTGGTGTCATTTGTTTTTGAGCTATCATTTCTTCTCTCTGTAATAACAAAATATTTTTGCTCAATGCGCTATGCTGAAATTACACCAACACAGTTTAAACTGATAACTTACCGGCTGTTTGTTTCTTTTGTAGTACATCATTACGTGCATTTTTTCTATTCTCTGCCCATGTCACCTTCAGCACATTTTGCAACTACTATAAGTGAAAATATCTCTAGCGAGACCTTCCCAGTTGTGCTGCTGGTTTTTCTTCTTTTTGCCAAAGTCGTGCCTTAAAAATGCATCAACAACTGCATCTCTGCCACCCGCTTTTGCCCAAATGTTAATTTGTTTAGCTCTCTGGCCTTTTTTAATTCGAACCATAGTTCCACAGTGTATTTTTGCGTTTTAGAAATGTGTTGTTGTTTTTTTTTCGTTTTATTCACTCACTGCCGCGTTTCCTGAAGTTCTTTCTTACACAGGTTTCTATAAAGTAATCATGCCTCAGTAGTGCCACCTAACGGCAGATTTAACAAGTTTACACGACACTAATCATATATACATTACAATAAAAATGATTTAAAAATAATATTAATAAAATAAAGGTGAATTATACAATTTAATATTTATTAATTAGAAATAAATCCAATGTATGTGCTTCAGACCTGCCACATATACACATATACCACAAGTAGTTAAAACAAACTGTGATTTTGTGTGAATATGCCCCCTGGATACACATTTCACAAGTGGTTTAAAGCTTCTATGTCATTTATTGAGGGTGGTATTGATATTCTAAGATTTCAAAAATCAAGAATGAGGTTGATCCAAAATTTAAATGTTGTGCCTCATAAGTGCCCCCTGGATACACATTGTACAGGTGTTTTTAAGCTTCTATGTTATTTATTGAGGGTGGTATTAAAATTCTAAGATTTCAAAAATCAAGAATGAGGTTGATTCAAAATATAAAGGTTGCGCCTCATGAGTGCCCCCTGGATGGCTTTCCATTTTAGTTTCATATTTTTTCTAAACTAAATTAATTTTGCCATATAAATGCTTACATAGGGTTTAGATTTCTTTGATTAGAATGTTTTATTAATTTCTTTCCTTTGGTACGGTCCACGTTCTCCATCCTCAGGTTTGTTGAAATATTGTGGGGCGTACAGTGACTTATTTAATTATATACTTGCTGGTGACTTATGTTGTTA
>JAOTRQ010000034.1:1318151-1330643 GCA_028565875.1 Hoplisoma paleatum
ATGCAATTCATTGGTAACTTTCACTATTATGAGCTGTTTTTAGAACAGGCCCGCGGGCGACTCATGAGGTCCTCGCGTGCGACCTGGTGCCCGCGGGCACCACGTTGGTGACCCCTGCTCTAAAGGTTTCATCCTGCCATTCTGATGGAAACTGGTTTACCCGCTGAGGGTAAACACTCCAATACTGCTGCATATGCTCCAATACACTCCAATACTGCTGCATACAAGGACTACCCAAGGAGGATGGGCCCTGTTAAATCTGGCTCCTCTCAAGGTTTCTTCTTGTAATTTTCAGGGAGTTTTTCCTTGCCACAGTCACCCTCTGCTTGCTCAACAGGGATTTTCTGTTCATCCTGTATTTTGTAAAGTTGCTTTGAGACTTGACTTGATCAATCCGGTCATTTTGCCTTTCTAGCCTCTACAGCCTTTTTAGCTATTCTGTGTCTTCTGCCCAATTCTCATCATTTAATACACTCAAACTTGTTTTCACACTAATTTGTATTGCTATAAAGTAAGTAAAAATATAGATTGGCTAGTAAATTGCCCAATAAACAACCAAGTTTAAACATAATCCTAATTTTATTTCATTTGTGTTTCAGGTAGCAGCAGTGCGTGAAGGCATGTCCTGGATTGTGCCGGTTCCTCTGCTTTCACTGCTTACTGCACGCCAACTGGAGCAAATGGTATGTGGTCTTCCAGAAATAAGTGTTGATGTACTAAAGAAGGTGGTGCGCTACCGTGAGGTAGAGGAGCAACAGCAGCTAATTCAGTGGTTCTGGCAAACTCTAGAAGAGTTCTCTAATGAGGAACGGATGCTTTTTATGCGCTTTGTTTCTGGTCGCTCACGCCTTCCGGTAAACATGGCCGACATCTCACAGCGCTTTCAAATCATGAAGGTAGACCGGGTAAGGCACAGTTGTTTGTATCTGTTTTATTACTACTAAGCAAAAACTGTTTTTATATATAAATGTGCCTGATGTGTTTAATCAAATATGTTTTTTTCCACAGCCATATGATAGTCTTCCCACTTCCCAGACCTGTTTTTTTCAGCTTCGCCTTTCACCCTACTCCAGCCAGTCTATGATGGCAGAAAGGCTGCGATATGCTATCAACAACTGCCGTACAATTGACATGGACAACTACATGTTGTCTCGAAATGTTGATAATGCAGATGGTTCAGACACTGACTACTAAGCCTTTACCTTGCACAAAAACAAACGTTTACAGAGAACTTGGTGTAGGCTTTTAAATTGTTGAACCTTTACATAGAAATGCATAATTAACTCATGTTTTTATAATTACTACTTTTATTAGCAAGTTGGTCTAATTTTCAGTTGTCTGTGTTTGACATTTTTTGATTACGTTTTTATGCTTTATTGAAATTGGATTTATATTTGGGAAATGTTAAAAATGTGTTTAAAATGTATAATTAAAAAAAGGAATTAAGTTATGTACATTTATCATGTAAAATGCTTAATTAGTAAATTGTTTTAGTACAGTATTAATATTTATTGTTTTTCACATGTTTAACATGTCAATGTTTCAGTACCTTTTGCAACTTGTTCTCTAACAAGGAGCTGAACAACAACGTTCACAAGGTATCCATGAATCGATTTCCTGGTTCCGTTAAAATATATATTTCAACTATTCATATACTGACATTAGTCTATTACAACACCTAACAGTTGATCAACATTACCTCACCTTTGTGAGACTGCAAACAGGATGTTCTCAAATGGAATATGTCATTTTACATCATTTTGGTCTGTGTGCTAGATTACCTGAAATGGTATCTGACCACACCACCAGGTCACAGGTGTCAGCTTGTTGCAGTAGGCCAGGAATCATTTATGCTGGATGAGGGTGAGTGGGCCTCAGTGCTGCTCAATGATGAAAGGTGATTTACACTGTACAGAAATGATGGATGGCAACAATGTTCATCAAGGAGAGTTCTAGGCATCAGCAACTGTTGCCAGTCAAGTCAACTTTATTTATATAGCGCTTTTTCCAATAGATATTGTCTCAAAGCAACTTTACAAAATGCAGGACGAACAGAAACCCCTGTCGAGCAAGCCCAGGGCAACTGTGGCAAGGAAAAACTCCCTAAACAAACCTAAACAATGTCACTAGAAAATCACAACTAACATCATAATTGTTCTTCCTTTACATGCTTTTATTATTATTTAATTGCATTATTAATTTCAACAGTGAGGAATCTGTTTAACAGACTTTAACACGTTGGTCACGTTGGAACTTTTGTCCAATGCGTTTATGCTTGTATGAGGATTATTCCAAGTTGTCACACTTTTAATATTTATTACTCTATTTATTATAATTTTTCATTAAACAAATGACTAAACTTTTCTTTATAGTCAGCTTTTTATAATGCAGCACTCAGAAACATTCCATTTTAATGCCATTAGCTAAAAATGATTTTGTACTTACTGACGCACCACTGCTTTTTCCCCCCAAAACGCTTTTTACAGTGATTTAAAAAGTGGAAATCAGATGGTGCTAAATCCAGACCATAATATTTAGAAATAATACCGATTGCTACACTGGATTTTTCTAATTAAAATGTGTACATGCAGAAACTTGCATAACATTACGTGTATTAACATTGTATTGTAAGTTCTCTTAAGCACTCCTGTACTCCTTGCCGGATGTACAGAACACACTTAATAAGCTTTTAATGTAGAGTGACCATGCTAGATGTCTAATAAGATCAGATCTTTCTACAACTAAAATGTTCCGGGGCAGCATGCGAATGTAAATGCAAACAAATTGACTTCACTGCTGTATGGTGCAACCTAGAAGAACCTAAATGAATTTAAAAAAAAACGGGTGTGTGCACATTCACATTCACACACCATAAAAAAACACAAAACAGGCTTGATGAGGGCCATGAGAAGAGCAGAGCAGAATGACGGGAGTCTGTCATGCTGGCGGTGGAAGCAGACTTCAATACAACTGTTGCTCCACTCAGCCTATCGAATAAGTGTGAGTGTGGAACAGTGATGGACAGGTACACGAGACACATGAAACTACAAGGACTCAGAAAGAATGGTTTAAGCCATGATTTTATTTCTGTTTTTGATTGTGCACAGGACATTTACACCAAATATATGATAGGAAAAAAAAGGAGACAAACCAAAGAGCATGCCGTAAAGTTCACCATGCCTTGTGGCAAAAGAAATGTCAGAAAGTCTTCTTATGGGTTCGGCAACAAACACGCCTCTGAGGGTGGAAATGGAAATGGAGTAAAAGCACAAAATGAAAGATTGCATGTGACAGAGGGGGCAAAACAACGTTTGGTGGAGCTGGAGAACAATGAATAGACAGTATGGTAGGATTAAAGAAAGTATAATCAGTAAGACAAAAAGGAAATAAATGAGCTAAAGGCTGCAGTCAATTTTAAACTTAAACTAAATTTAAGCTGCGGCCTGATATATGGACATTACATTTCTGTACCATGATTTTTTCTTAACGCATTGATACTTTCACATTTTGCATTTCAGAGGCAAATATTATTTTTTTTACTTTGGCACATTTACTTTTTAACTACTTATAACTTTACAATAATAATATTTAGACTATTTACTAGCCACATTTACAGCTTAAACTAAACACTTTACATTTTAGGGGGTTTTGGGGTTTTGTATACTGCAGTTTACAGTTTGGAATCAAATTTAGTACTTTGTTAGTCAAATTGCTTCTTTATTTACACAGAAATCTAGACATTGTAAATATGAAGGCGTAGGACCTGGTGTTTAGAGAGACTACTGATGGTAGGGCTGCCTACTATGCCAGGCATGTGCTCACTGCTGTCCCCTAGTGAGGACCATTTTAAATGGTAAAATAAACTACTAAAGTGTTTTTGTTATAAATAATTGATGCCATATACAAAGTTTAGTTTTTATACTTCTTAAATCCCACTAATCCCAACTAACTAAGAAAAATAAAAAATATTTTAAAAGTTTATAAGTAAAATCCAAACAAGTTTATAAGTAAAACTACCTAAATCATGAACCACAAAAAAAGTCACGGAGCTTTTGGACTGGCACCCCGTCCAGAAACAGCTGCTGATTGGATAATCGATCATGAAAATGAGATGAAAAAGTGTTTAGCGATTTAATTTAATCATGTAACATTCAAGTCTGTCGTGTTCACTGGTCAATCTAAACTATGAGGCAGTCCAAGCAATCCTGTGGCAATTAAATTAGTAATCACTTAATCAAAATGTCCAAGACATTAAAGTCTACAACAGCCAAAACTTGATTCTCGCTCAGCTATTAAATAAACTGTTCTGAACTGTTGAATTATGTTGAATTATGCTGTCTGAATTGCACCTTGCTTTGGATAAAATGTCTGCTGAATATACGATTAGGGAAAAGTTGGGACTTTTAAATGCAATATTAGCAATACTGACGTTTGTATTTTTAAGTCGAAAGAAAAGCACCCATAGATACTCAAATGTATACTCAATGTATAAGCCAACATGTTGCATGTCAAAGTGCATCATCTTTACTATTAATTGCACTTTTTATTTGTTAAGAGAGCGGGGTGTAGATAATAAGTTCAATCTATTATTCTTTGAATGTCTATACACAAAACCTACTTTTTAATAGCAAAATAGGCAACCAACCATTTTCCAACATTACAGTGATATAACGAGTGATAAACCAACAAGACCTTTTGTTACATAAATGTTTGTCAGGTTTATTCACACACATTTAATAATAGATTCACACATTTTCCTCCTTTTGTCCCAAACTGGTCCTATCCTGACACATGACCCAATTATAAAGGCACATACGGTTCTTAACAACCTGTCACAGGCATCCACGGATTGTTAGATTCATCAAGGCAATTCAGTCCATTTCTTTTATTTGGTAAACAGAAATAAAGAAAGTTCTGAATGAATTCTTTTTTACTGCACCAACCAGTACCACAAATGATCCACCAGTACACAAGTCAGTGCACAATCTAATTCCCACCAGAAACCTAAAGCATGTAGATTATCTACAAACCTCAGTAATCATATTGCACATGATGAATGCACAAACAGCTTTCTTCAATTAATATTTAATTACTTAATAAGTAATAATCAAGTCGTTTTTTTGGTTGGGTAGAGTGAGGGTGCCCAATGTGCCTATAAATGCATGATGGAACATCACACCTCATGCAGCAAGCGAACAAGATTGACAGGAAATGTGGTCACTAGTTATTGTTATTGTTTTTAAAGTAACTACATCTTAGTCTGCCTTTTTTCACATCGCCTTTTGTAACTTATACTCTTTGTAAAGATGACCAAACACAACAAATCCACAACTGGTTTAATTTAGACAAGGCCACTCTACCACTGTAATGCTAAACCATGCAGACACTGGGAGAACATGCACACTCCAGACAGAGAGCTCCACAGCCTTACCCAGGAATCAAATCGGGACCTTTTGTCATGAGGCGACAGTGCTAACCACTAAGCCACTGTGCCCTGAGAAAGTCTTTTACATCTTAATCGATTAAACAAGAAATGATTAAAATATTAATCAAATATAATATGAAGCTTTAAACTGGGGAAATTATTACAATAATTCAAAAACCAGTTAAGCATTCTCAAAAAAGAGCATAAAAGACAAATTACAAGTCTTGAAACATTGACCAATCCACTTCTACCTGACTTTAGTAGGCATTATGGACACAAAATGGACAAAATATGTAATAACTGAGTCCTCCACAAAATATCATAAAGTAAAAATAGTTGGCAAAAACTATATGTTTATGAATATAATATTTAGAACAAACTGTGGTCCAATAAATACGGCATAATCCTCACACCATAACAGCATCAAACTAACACCTGAATGTGCTGGTGTTAACATGTTGAGGCTTTACTGCCTAATTAGTTTCAATCTCTGTCAATACATCTTAAATCAGACAAAAATTACAAGTATTATGTGAAAATTATTGCTGCATAAGGTGCATTTATATAGATTTGCATAATCTTTGCCCTTGAATTAAAAAATAATGTTTAATTGCAGGATTTCTTCAAACTAGAAAGTATTTTGCATTTTAAGCATATTTAGTTTGTACACAGACCAGAATAGAATTATGAATAGAATTAACAACTACAGATGTAGTAAAATGCACACAACATTAGAGTCTAAAACAAAGTAGCATGTTATTCCCATTCTCTACAGTATTTACAGCATCAGTGTAAGACCCACCTTATTTTCTTAAAGTGCATGATCCCTAAAACCTGAGAAATGTACATTTCATACCGCCAACTTAGTTTGGATACGTTTAACCCATTACTATGTAAAAGTTATAAAAAAGAGAACTAGGGACAAGCTAAATTATTGATTTTATAGTTGTAAAGAGAATGAGAGCCTCTGTAACCCCTGATCAGTTATAGCAAATCATGTCTCTATGTAAAGAAACATAATCACTTTAGATTTAAACCCTGGATAACAGCACTAGTGGGCTTGTGTCATTTATTCCTGCGTCAAGTATCATTAAAAATCATGGCCTACCCTTTAATCCATTAGAAACCAGAAACAGATTCATGTGCAGCCCCAACAGAAGAGGATTTGAGAATAAATGGCAAATGTATGTACAACTGCAGTGCTGATTAATCCGCTTCCCTAATACACTCTTGGTGATGGAATGATCTAATGGATCAGTGAGAGACCCTGTAACATGACAAACTGTAAAGCTACTGTTGATTTTGTTCTTATATTTTTATTACAATGATTTAAAACCTTTGGTTATAAGGTGCTTATCCAACTTACCTTGGACAGGAAGAGTAAGGAAGGGATAGTAATAAGGTAAAATATTAATAATAGGATTCCAAACAGGTCATGTAACAATTGGTGGCTGTAATCATGATTTGGTACAAAAAGGTCGAGTCTATAGAAGAGTCTATGGATACTAGACTGGCTTGCCTGCAGACCCCAATAGAGAATGCAGTGAGAATGATACGACTCTAAAAAACTAAATCGATAGGGACCCTCGACGTCAAAACGTCTTTTAAATATGGTGAAAAGAAAAACATTTTAATGTAGTAAATGCTTTTCTCTCCAACATTTTTTAGAATATGAATATGGCCTGAATGTGGAGAAAGCCTGAATGTAAATATTGTAAAATGATATAAATATAAAACGACTAAAAGATTAATTAGCACCACAGATGTACACACTGGATAATTAACCTCCTCATTCTTCTTCTCATTTGGTGATAGCCCCACCCAACACACACACGCCTATTACCTTTGCTTAACTTTTTTGCACATGTAAAAAATATAAATGTACATGTAAAACATCAATTACGCTACCCACCACCTCTGAGAGACGGTCGGCCTTGCACAATTTGCTTCGTCACAGAAGACGACTGCTAGTCTAGGTCAAGCCTTGCACTTCATAAACAGAGATAATATTTATATCTCACATTAAAAACGCTCCAATAAATCGACTTTCATTGCACGTTAACAAGTTAGCATGAAAGATTCAAGAAAGTGCTAAATATAATATTGAAGATAATTAGGTTTAAAGATCTATTCATACACATGGCTGGTATTTTAAATACACACTAAAGGATGTTTAAAGTAAAAGAAACATTTTATCCCTTTTGCACATTTTGTGTGCTCTCATTTACAAAATGACCAAAAATGAGTAAAATGAATCATAAAAACAATAAAACTTAAATGAAGATGATTGCAACGTAAAATGATGGAAGACAGGTTTTCTTTATTGGAATTGGGGTGGGGTATTACAAAAAACAAAATAATATAATAACAATAATAAAAGAGTAAAAGACAAATGAAGGGGAGGAATGGTTGAGAAATGTGGGTTGAAAGAGGCGCTGTGGTAGTGAGTGTGTAAATGTGTGCATGTGTGTGTGTGCGTGTGTGACAGAGAAAGACTCAAGTTAGGAATTTAAAGAGCTCTTACACTCCGCCTTTATGGCGCCACAGTTAATGGGCACAAAGGGGCGGCGCGCAGCCCGCCGCAGCTTGATGAGGTCACGGCACATGTGACGTGCCAGCTTGGTGAGGCGTGTGGCCTGCAGCAGGAAGGCCTGCTTAGTCTTCATGGAGGATTTGGGACTCCCGCTGTTCCTCATGGGGACCATGTGGGAGGACTGGCGCTGACTGTGGCCACGTGGGCGTGAATCCTACAGAGAGGGACGACAAGAGAAAATGCTAATTCTAAGTGGTATATAACAAAGTAAACATATAATTAGAGTTAGGACTGATCTAATACTCTGTACTGCTATTGGCCGATATCGGCTTAACTCACTGGATCAAATACTGGAGAGAAAAGGCCATGTGAGCCCGTCTGATAATGTAACACAAGTTTTTAAAAAATTACTTGCATGTTTTCGAGAGTCAGAAGAAACAAACGCTGGACACCATCAGTGTGTTTTTAATCTAAACATCCACTTTTAATGGACAGAGAATGTTGTTCTCTTAAAGAGACGGAACCCATTTAATCTGACACAGCAAGTCTAACTTAATGGACAAGCAGAATTTACTTCACATTTACACAAACTGTAATTCGGAACATATTAAACCATTAACCCAAAACCCTATGTAATATGTAAAAAGCAACACATGACTGGAGACAAACGTAAAGTGACACACGTAACACGCAACAAACTAAACAGGTCACAAGTAGCACACAAGATGCAACACGTAACAAGACACATGAGACATGTAACAGGCAACAACTAAGAGGTAGAACAGGTATGTAACAGGCAACAGACATTTAACATGCAACAAACATAACACATGACGCACACAACAGGTAACACAGTTAAAACATCTAACATGTGACGCAGGTAAAAGGCAACACATAACCAGCAAGACGTATCACGACAGACACAATAGACAACACACGGTACACATGAAAAACATAACACAGCATGTTGTAGGCAGTAACAAGGCAACTATGACTTATTTAATGCAAAGACAAAATGCCACCAAGTTCTCAGGGTTCTAACTCATCCCAGATGGGCCGCAAGATAGTGGAAAATGTATGGAAAATAAAGAAGAGAATCAGAAACTGGCAAGCACAGATTGATGCACAGCTGGAATCTTATGCAACCAAAATGGAGTAAAATCCATTAAATATGTAATCATAATTATTCAAAAGAGAAGACTTTTGTCTTTTTTGTGTGTGCTGCATGAGAATATCTCCGCGGTTGATCAGAGAAAAAGAATTTTGGTAACATTTCTTGTATTTTACCAACTTTCCTAGCAATGCGATTTGAACAATTATTCTTACATTAAAAAGTCCGGTGAGAACGGGTGCCTAACTGTTACATGCTTGCACACTGGGTGGCGCTTGACTAGAACAGGTACTTACATTAGAAGCAGGGCTTGGTGGCGCTTTTTCCTCAGCTCCTTCGGTTCTGCTAGGCATCTTCAGGCCTCCATACTTTTTCCAGTACATCCAACAGGAAACACAGAGGCGACACAGCATGTTCGGAGGACCCCAGGAGTACCACTGAGGAGACTGCATGGCTGGAGAGAGAAAGGACAGTCAGCACGGTCTCACTGATGATTCCTTGTCCAGTAATACAAAACAAAAGCTTGGTTGCAAGGTGACTGCAGACAGAATCGCCTGCGTTTCCATTTAAACACAAGTGTTTTATGTTAACATTTATGGCAAGAACAATGGCACTTGGGTAACTTTAGGTTGGTAAAATCAAATAAAAACAATAATAATATGCAGATGTTGCAATATCTTTTTAGAAACAAAGATACCCAGGAAGCAGCAAATGAACTACATGGAGTTATTACGTTAAAAGTAACTCAATGAAAGTTTAGACCTTTACACCTCCTTCACTTTACACCTCCTTCCCTGGGCTTCACCTCACCTCATATGTTGCATTCTTACTGGCTGCACTCTCGACACGCTTGCAATGCTTTTCACACTACAGGATTAAAGCTGTTTGATGGGTCCAGATTTTTAGCAGGCTGGATATTTTTTTCTATGAGCTACTCTGAGCCAGTAGCCCCCTGAGCAAGTTGCTTCCAATCTGTTACATCTAGTGGCCACCTGTCTGAATTGCTTGACTTTTATCAGGTCGAGGTTCCACAATAACAATAATTAAAGATTTTTTTTCTGCCTCTAGTAATAATTTATTTAACTGTACAGCTAAAAGCATGGTACTAGTGTTAATGTGGCACAACACGATTACGTCACCCACGAAATAGAATGAGGTCGATGAAGCGGGAATGTTTTGTTTGCTGCGCATGAAGATTGAAGGGGAGGGGATGACAGTACAAAAATGTTGAAAGTGTGGAAGATTTTAAACTCAACCCAGAAGAGCGCTGTGGCATGTATTCATTACAACACAGCACTTGTATACCATAATAGCACATCTTCGATGCTGCAACATCTCAGACAAAGACACCCAAAATGAAACGGTACATAAAATGACTGTAGCCCAACTTAATGAGATAAACATTAATGTACCTTAATAATATAATATGACAACACTGGAACACTTTCATGGGTATAAAGAGGCCTTTCTTTCTTTTTTTGTATGTTTTATCCTTTTACTCAAATAATGAGGGAAATTTCAGTACTCAAATACTCGATAGCTGCAGCTCTAATCAGGTCCAAACTAAATCACTTTGTGCTAAATGCCATGCGTGCTAAATGCGTGTTGCAAAAATGTGTGAATGAAAGATGAACCAGCACCTGTACGGGTGAACATGATCTTAAACTGTAAAAAATCTTTAACTGTAAATCATTGCTTTTCCAAATACCCCCAAGGTCCAAAAGCTATAGATTACATTCTGAAATGGTGCCGGACCAATTTGTTCTGTTCATTGAGGGTTTATTCCTAATGGTCGTATTGATTTTTTTTAAACCCCGAAGGACTGTATGGATTGCTGTGCTGTAGCTTGGTAAATTTGATTAGAAAATAAATAAGCAGCTGTCTCAGCTTTTCAGCGCTCAATAATACGTAAAACCCAGGATGTTGAGAGTGAACTGCATAAAAGCTTTGCTGATTGTAATGAAGTGAGAGTAACTCACCAAAACAACTTTCACATGCGCGGCCACCACCGGTTGCGTGGTAGCCGCCTGGACCCGTGGCGCCGTTCATGGTGGTCATCTTGCCATTGCTGACGGCGATCTGGTTAGGGTTTGGCTTATTACTGCAGAGATGGAAAAAAGAAATCCAAAAAAAATCTAATTTGTCATGGTTTATCAGAATCCGGTCATAAATACAAGAGAAGCTGTAATGCCAATAATCCTTCAGTTCACACTTACTATGTAGGGATGTAGACTTGTTTTAGTTTGCTTTCTGCCTCAGCCGCCTTTAGTCGTTTCTGAATAAACAAACACAACTTTAGCACCATACACACATGTTTGCATTTCTTCTTCACTGACTACTTTATAAGCAAAGTTTCCTACACAGATAAACTTATGAGTTACATTTACAATTACTGAAGCAGTTCACCTGCAACTCTGAACACGGTAACTGCCCAATAACTCACTTAATAAAAATATTATAAGCATTATTTATTAGGATCTAACATCCACTAGAAAATCTATTTATTTATTGATTCTGTTTGGTATGAATTTTCCTGTAAGCTCATAGATAGATTAGATAGATAAGATAGATAGATCGGTAGGTAGATAGATAGACAGACAGATAGATAGATAGATAGCTAGATTAGATAGATAGACAGATAGATAGATAGATAGATAGATAGATAGATAGATAGATAGATAGATAGATAACTACCTCCCTAACTGAGTAATGTGTATAGAAAGCATTCAGCTTTTCTTCTCACCTGCTGAACATATCTGTCTGTAGTTTTCCACATGTAGTAATATTCAATAATGCTAGTCAGTGACTTCCATGGAAGCTGAAAAAGACATGAGAGAGGGAAAAACGTTTTGTAAAACAATGACATACCAGTGGGACGTCATGAATAGCTACACACAAACAAGATTTTAAAAGATGATGCAATATTAAGCCACCATTAAGAGCTTTAATGCACATTGGCAAAAGTGCTAAAAAGCATTTTAATGTGGTAAAGGACAATCCAGCACAGGTGTAATCAACTTCATTTACGCTGTGTGTTAAATTCATCTAAACATATATAGATTTATAGAAAGATTTTTGTTTAAAGAAGACCACAAGATAGTTGCAGCAGAGTTGTTTTGTGTCATTCCATGTTTATTCAACAGATGGTCCAGACTTGAACATCGCAAAATGTAATGAAAAACAGTTCCAAAAATCAAAACGAGATACGGCGATTAGACATTTTGAAGAATTCTGGCACCTTCCCAAAATCTTTGACCCGCAGCAGATAAAGCTACAAACCAAACCATGCTTGTCCTGACTTCTGCAGGTTTCAGCATTATCTTAATTGCACCATGACCCCTTCTGAAGCAAAACACACACACACACACACACACACACACACACACACACACACACACACACACACACACACACACACACACA